>UYYA01000753.1:0-34700 GCA_900624975.1 Angiostrongylus costaricensis | reverse complement strand
GTATTGTGTTTTTATGGAAGTAAATGTATGCTGTTTAAAAACCTCGCGATTGCTGAACAAGAAAACGACTCATTCATATTTCGTGATACTTTTAGCCAAGGGAAGTGGGATTATTTTTCGTACAACATTGATTATATAAGTACGTATCGTTTTCTTATTGTATTTTTCTTGTGGTCACTCATGTTCCTACTGATAGTTTCATTGGTGTAGGTCTCTTCTAACTCTCCCACATGTAAATGTTCTACTTTTCAGCGAGTTTCTAAATAACTGCCTATTCCCAGAGGAGTCGTAAAAGTGGCTGCTTTTTGAGCATTTTTAAGCACTACACATCAAATTCATTGGTTAAAAATTAGAGGATAAATCCTTAAGAACCTTATTCATCGGCGCACGAAAAAATTATTAGCAAACTACCAGATTTTTTGTTAGATCGTCAAAATGCTACTCTAAAGTGCTTAGTTCGACGTGGTACTGTATTGTGTTTAGACTTACGTATTGCAAGAGAGATTCCCTAGTAGCTCAATGGCTCTTTTTTGGAATATATTCAATTATTTGAATAAATCAAGGAAGTTCTTTCTGACTGCTCAAATGTTACCTGGTTCTCCACTGCGGACTTACCAACACACGAATTTGGGAAACTGCTTATCATCAGATCCATAGTTTGATTAACCATTTCCTACGATCGTGCAAATATTATGAAAAGCCCATCTTTTATTGACTAGTAAAGCATCATATGTATTTGTTATAAATAACCAATCTTTATACCTATACATTGTGCGCAACCTAGAACCTCGTTCATTCGATTTGCTGCATCGCAGCCATCATCCACGAGAGCCTTCGGATTTTTTCACGTAAAGGTTCTAATACCGGTTTTTGGTATTATTCCTATAGCGCGGATGGATGGGAAGTATGGTTAGCTTAGGGCGGAGTCGAACTAATGCGTTGCACATTTTAAAAACGGCATCACAAGCACGCGCTGTCTACGACCATGCATATATAATGTTTTTATCCGTAGTCGTTATTCCTCTATCCATTCCCGTTAAAGTGAAATTCTGTTTTCTGGTGACATCACAATATTTATCTGACTTGTCTTTCTCAGAGTGTGACATTGACTTGGATCTCATACTTTTGTAAGAAAGCCTTGTGAAAGCAAGTAGAATTCTTGCTTATTTTGTCACGAAAGTAAGTCTGTTCACAGATGTCTTTTCAATCGTTAAAAAATGACCAAAGACGATCTTCTGATCTGCGCTGCTCATTCTATTCGACAGATTTGGACTAAAGGGCAACAGCGTCATTGTAACAGTTGGTTCTTCATTCTGTCGTTACCGTTTTTTTCGATTCTTTAGGAAATGCCTTGTTATCGTAGCCTAATCAACTCCAACCACGTGAAATGATAGATTTTACGATCTTTTCTAAATTATGAATTTTTAATCATATTGAAAAAGAAAGGCAGAAAAGCGACAATGTCCAAGTTGTGCTAAACTTTACGATGCACATGTTCAAAGAAATCTGAACGTGTATGATGTTGTGGATTCAGTCAACTTAGGAGCTAATGCATGTCCAGCTTTTTCTGTCCAACTTCTCATGTGCCCATTGTTCTCGCCGACGTTATCGTGTTCTTTTTCGAACACATTTAAGTAACCAATGCCACCGCATAGTTTGTATCTCTTCATTGACAAACTAACACGAGGTTCATAATAACATTATTCCGCTAATGTTTCAGTGCCTTCGCCTTCTTCAGAGCTGGATTCATCTGAGTCGATCCTCCACAGGTGGTTCTTCTTTCGCTGTGGGACGTCGTAATCGCGTGGAGTCGAATCCAGTGGAGCACTCTTCGAATGAACTGAATGAACTACTACTTGTAACCTCACTGGGCAGTACTCTTTTATACAGTGCGGTTGCTGTTGATGCCAAATGTCGGCTGATAACAGTTTGTTTTCCTCTAGGCAATCCCCAGTGGGCGCAAGGTTTTTTCAAGAACCGGCTTAGTTTGTTAATTTGGGATACTTGAATAATTGGGCAGCCTGTCTAGCACCGTGGCGGGTGCGAGTATCATACCATAATTGCGTAATTTGCTCTTATGGGAGAGACGGTGACTGGATGAGTTTAGGTACGATATACCTGATTTCTTGTAGTATTTGTGGAGACGAATATATCGGCGATACAGGCAGACTTTTATGTATCAGCATAAAAGAACAGTTAGATGGCAAACGAAAATCAAAACAAGGCACGCCGCTAGGCACGCATAGGAACAAAAACAGCGGAGAAGACTTTGATGTAGAAGTCGCTATTATCGCACGGGAGACTAAAACACCAACGCGGAAATTTCTCGAGGCTTTTTGGACAAATTCCAAAAATCCGAAAATGAATGGCAGGGAACAATGCCCTGAGATGACGTGTGATCTAGCCCCGTATCTCAGAACTGATTTTTGATGTGGGGTGCTGCAGCAGTCAACCATATGCGACTCTAAGCAGCTGTTCTTCCTTGGTGGAAAACAGATAAAACGGTGGGTTTTTCGAGAAGCCGTTGATTGCGTAATTATTGTTCAGATTCTCATCTTTCTGTTTGCGTTGTTGAAGCATTTCACCTAGTAAACTACATATTAGTGTACCCTTCCATGCTCCGAAGAAAGCGATGCTACCGAAACGCCAGCTACCGTTGCGTTGTATGTGTTATATTTGTGAGAAAGTAAAGGTGTGCTGAATAACAACCTCGCTGTAAAAAAGGAAACAGTTTTCTACTTAACCATAACTGCGCTGAGATATTTGCAAAACCCCAAACCGCACGTGTCTGTGGTGAGGAACGAAAACGCTATTACCCTTTCCGGGGACTATCGCGTTCACCACCACACGGTTTCTTCACTTCGCTTGCCTCTCAGCTAATTTTCTATGTACCAGTGCGATTAGCAACAGCCTGTCGACACTATTGGTCTGGAGAACCCAAATCGGCATTGAACCTAAAGCTTAACAGCTGAAGCTATAGTTTCTTTCTTTCTCTTTTCTACTTTCTACTTATTTAATCACTTTTCATTTACTACCTTTTCTTCTTCACTGCAGAGTATGATGTGAATTATAACCACAATGACGCTGAGATATCTGCGAAACACCGAACCTCAGGGGTCTGCGGTGGGGATCCAACTCGCTTTTACTCTTTCCGGTGGCTAATGTCCTCATCATCATACCATACGGGTCCTCCGTTTCGCCTTTCTCTCAGCAGTGCTTCTAGCTCAACTTAACTTTCTGCTTAAATGGTCTGACCGAGATTCATAATATTATAGCGGATATGGACCGCAAAAAAAAACAAAAAGTTCATTAGCATCACTTAGTACAAATTTGATGTCAAAAAAAACGTTTAGAAACTTTTCCTCAACCAAAGCACTGTTTTGAACGCCATCCATTACTTTATGGAATTTACCACCTTTCCTCTTTGCTCCTTAAAACGCGACGGGGAAATCGGTGTTATTATTGCGAGCAAGATATAACTGAAAACCTCAATGCTTTCAGAGTACTGAAATATTGTTCCATTGCAAAAAGTAAACTCGTGTCATGATGGCAAAAAGTTGTAGACTCCAATGATTACTGTCCTGATTAATAACGTTATTTCAGAGCCTAGCTGTGATGATTTAAAGCACTCGGTCCAATACCGCACTACTTTATTTACCTTTATCGGATCCTAGCGCTAGGGACAACATACACATCTCTATGACCTCAGTATGTAACATCGTTACACACATGGTGCGTAGACGAATTCGTGCTCTTCTAGCCGTTGAAACTCAATTTACTCTTCTTCACTAAGACTCATGTGATAAGCTGAAATGTCGGTATTCCATCCTTTCACCTCTTGGCGACAATGCTAAAGTGGTCCGTAATAGTCCCACAAACTTCCAGCTCAACAGTGTTGTACTGAAGAAATTTGAAACACATGCTTTTATCGGATATCGGAATAAACGATGTAGAAATGGTGGAATTAATTTGTGCGAAACAAATTGTCAGACCTGCCTAACTGCCCTAATAATTTTAAAATGTAATAAATCTACTATATTTTGGCCACTGACCATGACTATGAATTCCAAAGCTGTTTAAATATATGAAGAAGACTAAAGTGCTCTGGAAATCATTGATTTCGGTCTTGGATTGGAGAAAGCACTACAACTGTTGTAGGTGATTCGTCGTAGTGCCTTTTTCAGAATACTACTTTCGTCTCTTCTTAACATAACTAGTCATATGTGTTACACTTTTCTCCGTTCTACCTGATTTTATAACTTATTTGTCTTTTAAGGGCGCGTGTGGTGGCGCAGTGGTTGAAGGCGCCCTGCAACACACGCATGGGATTGATTTCCGAGCCGTGCCCCACCGAGCCTTTTATCCTTCCAGGATCGGCAAATTGGTACCAGATTTGTCTGGGAGGATAGCAGCACTGAGTCGTAAGCCACCGCGAGTCATTGTAAAGGCCAAATATGCATTCAGTCACCTCCAAATGATGCTTAATGAAGCCGAATGCATGGCGCATCCCTCAGGGATTGATCAACGCCGAGAGCTTCATCGTTTTTGAGAAATATAAAAAACAACGGAAGATTATATGCTTTTATAAAACGTCCGCAAAAGTAGAGTATTTCTTGTTTTTAAACTACTTAATAAATCTGAGCTGCATCCTCTGTAATAAAGTTGCTGAAACATAGGTGGCTCACCTATAGTGGGCTGTCACCTGCACTCAAATGGGGGCGGCTATATTTCTACTTATTACTGCGGCCACACAACCACAATAGTTTACCACCTCATCATGGGCGAAGTGTCCTCTTCACCATGTACAGTTATAGAGACTGAGAACGAGTTCCATTCTTTCATTCAAAAATCAGTTAGTATTAGAGCCAGAGAACGAAGTGGCCCTATCAGCTACATTCCCATGAGATTTTTGCTAAAATAGCAAAACTAAACCTCACACCAAAAGTACGAAATCATTTGAGTCTCTCGAGTGATTGACGTACTTAGTAGTTCGGGCGATGGTTGGAGTATCCACTGCTGCCCGCTCGACATTACTTGCTGATTAACGAGATTGTGAGTGATGGAAGTGATAGAAGAGCACAACGAGAATGTGTTATTGCCTAGGCATTTTAGGGCTTCTTATTCATATGAAGGAACCTGTTTATCACTATGTCATCGCACTTATTTGTTATCCAGTTCCCTTAGTCGATCATTTCATCACTGTTACTCTTCGCCTCATTCTTTTCTGTCTATCTCCTATCTGTTGTGTACTTCTTGAGAGCCATAAAAGACGTAGGAATGTAGAATTGGCCAATATAGTTTTTAGCGGAGTAATGGAGAAGACAGTTTACCTCAAATAGTTGACTTCACTTTATCCTAGTCACGATTTCCAGATCCTTTGCACTTGCTGTTAATGGGCCTATATTTATTTCGAATGATCTTTTAAAGTGTAGCGAAAACTGGATGCAAGCTTATTGTTCGTGAATGGTCGAAACTATATTGTCATAGCTCATGGTAGACTCTTTTACTTTAGGTGAAATTCGTTATAAAGTATCTTCAAGAAGCGGTGGAAAAATGGAGAAGCCACCCAATTGCGGTTGAAGTTATTCAATATGGATAAACACAATTCCTGTTGTTGTCCGAGCTCTCCCTGCTTTTAAAGCGTGTTGAGCTATTCTAGCAAAACGTACAAGTTATCCAGATTGCTATTCAGCAACCGCCTTACATCGGGTTTGTGGCCTTACGAGATGAGAGCTGTACAGAAAACAATTTATGTTATCGCTGCGGTGGTGTAAGCAATTTCTCTAAACTTTCTCTTGCATTTTAAATTAACTCACGGCTTGAATTGCGAAAAAGTTCAAGGGAAACGAAAGTTTTAGAATCTCCAAAAAAAGCCCGGGTACGAAGACTGCAAATAACAGCGGCAGATTGAGGTGTACTATTAGTTCCTAATGATCGAAACCCCACTTGATCAATTGCTTCGTTGTTCAACGTATGGTATGAGACACGCCAGGGAAAAAAAGCCAGAAAATCCTTCATAGGCTCCGGAAAATTCAGCCCATTTGAGTCAAAGCGCGTGGCGGTGTTTGAATTTCTGTTTCGCAAATGGATTTATCTATACAGATTAAGGTCTGTGATAATATTGGCCAAAATGATAAATCATTAGTCGCTCGGCGTTGTTCCTGAGGAATTACCCATGCGTTCGGCTTCATCAAGAACTCCCGACTAAATGAAAGCATACCTATCTCATGCGGTGAACCGCTGTGGCCTTCAGATGTACGAAGTCAGTTTTATTGTCGCAGAAAAACCGGTGCCAATGTTCCGACCTCAGAGGGATAGAAGACTTGGTAAAGCACAAGACAAGGAATCAAGCCATCGACTAACCAAATGCATATTGCAATGCACATCTAGCGACTGCGCTACACTTACCCTGTACTGGTCAAATATAGTTTAAAATGTCATAAGAAAGCAGGTAAGAGTATCACAATATCACAGTTTAGGAAACCATTGCCGTTCAACTTGATTCGTGTGCGATGTTCGAGAGAATGCTGTCCGTTCGTAGATGGCTTTGTTTGCTATGGTGAGCATCATCAGATGAGACATTCAATCGGATTCTCGACGAAGGACGCGTGTTTGCCTCCTCTTGGTTGTCCTCTAATCGCAGCCTGAGAGCCTATAACGATGGCCATTACATGAATAGCTGACGAGAACTAGTGATGCACTCGCCTGCATACAAATTCTCTCTCATAAACAACCGACCGCCGACATGTCGCACAAGCACTCCACTTAGTTCCATCTAAGGCATGATAGAGTTGCATTCGAGAGTGATAGATTTAGCCAGCTCACACACCATGCTAAGGTCTACAATACTGAAGATTTTGAAGTTTGAAAATGAAAATGCAGCAGAAGTGCTGCGATGCTTCGTGAGGTAATCCGATTGTCACAGAATGAAATCACACCGTGAAAATGTTTATTGTGACCGAAATTTTTCTCTTTTACGTAAAGTTCTGGATCATGGTGATTCTTGACATCTTTAGATCACCGAAAGGTTTCGAAGTTTATCTATGTAATATGCTTGCTCAATAATTCTCTCATAGCGATACGCTGTATTATTCACTGAGCCATATTTAAGATGCTAGAAGCCTCCATGGATTAACCATAGAAATTGGAAAAGGCCAAATTACTACCTGCAGCGTGATTTTTTTTATAGAGAGTCATTAACTGAATTTAAAGATTCCTTCAAGACAAGATTTTCAAATAATGAAACAACTCGCAGACTTTCGCTCTTCTTTGCAAATACGATGTTTCATTTAGCTCTGGATCGAATGACTTCAAGAAAGGCCACATAGCGCGTTTGATCTATCTCTTTCACCATTTCCATCTTTTCGTAAAATGAAGGGAAATTTTTGTTCGAAAGATATACAGGTAACCTAAAACCAATAGACGTCCTCTCCGAAGAAAAACACTGGCGATCCCTAACCCAATAATGATCAAATGCATTTGTCAACAATTCTCAGTATTTTTCTGGTAAATAGAGCAGTTTATGATGTGCGGATTTGACAACCTTATTTTTACGAATTTTATTTGTCATAAACATTTCTTACATTTTGTTCTGCTATTTTCCAACTTCAAACATCAACGGTACCCTCGCGGACGTCATCACGTTCTACTGGCCGAAATACCGCCTATTTAAATATATCCCATTTCGAAACAATACTCTGAGCCAGTAGGAAAAAACGAAAGAATCCGTGTTTGCGACCTGTACAATTTGAATTTAGATCGAAAAGATAACTATATTTTGTTGGCAAAGATTCGTAAATTCTAACGGTTTTTATTCTAATTGGTAAAGTTCGTGATGAGCTAAGATATATTTCTTTGAAGTTTGAAAGCTAAAATCCTTTCAAACGCAAGTGACTAAGATCGTTGAATGTACGCTTTGTATACAATTGTCTTTGAAATTTCAAGTGTAATATTTGTGCTCTCGAATATTATGGTTGACGTTTTATAACAGTTAATCGCTTCATTCAAATCCTTAATGTCATTCTCATTCATTCATCTCTTCCATTCGTTGTGCTTACCGTTTGAGCTTCTCATTGATCCTTAGTCTTATTGTAGATTGATGGAACGTTCCAAGTAGAAAGCGATAAGTGCGTGCTTATGAACGATTATGCACTGCTCGATTTGAGTAAACTTCTACCAGATGCTCTTCAGGTTAGCATTTTTCTTGTTGCTTTTTTCAATTGTTCGTAAATGGACGCCATTAGTAGAAACTGTAATGTGAATGTGGTTATAGTAAAATTCAAGCGATGAATTCATATAAGGGTGCTATGACTGTTACACCTAAGCATGAAGTGCTAAGCGAAATAACCACCAGAAGAACCGGTTTCTCAGATACGGGACAAAACTTTACTGGAATAGAAGTAGAGGAAGCTTTTCATTTCACTTCACTGCAAAAGAACATGCAGTAAAGAACAAAGCGCTTCACGCGGTAAAATTGTTTGGCAGTTTGTGGTTGCACTTCCAGAATCATCGAACTTATTGCATCCTATACGCGATGCTGATTTTCATTTCCCCTACTTTTACGTTGTTTATAAAATTCATTTGTAAAATACAAAGGTTAAAAGAGTTCTCAAGTTTTATTTGCAATTTCTCAAAAGCATCGCATAAAAGCAATAGCATATAAAACCCAGCGTATCTCCTCCAGCCTTTATTCAAGGCTATTCAAATGCGCGAAAAACGTCTCCTTCCTTTGTTCCACACTTAGTCGTCTTTCAAACAGTTTGCTTTTTCGCGAAACTTTAAAGTATTCCAGTGTGGTTTCAACACTTCAAGGTGTCTCCATAATGATGATTTTCATTCTTGAAATGCTGATTCTTCAGACTTACCATGTGGAAGTTTTTGTTTGTCGTAAATGTAAAAGGCACTTTTGTGAATGCGCATCTTTAAAAACGCGCGAAGGAGTGAATCGAGAGCAACTGAATGAGGTTGTAAGGAGATTCAGAATATTCAGGTGTTGGTACTATTCGAAAGCAACATCGCAATTTGTTGCCAGGCAGATTTCACCGTTTTCCGGATACGAATAGTGCTCCTCTCACAGATGTCGAATTCGCGTTGTGTATAACAAGTAATGGAAACAGCAAATGAAGCTTTCATGCTGAATGTCGTGGATATCGTAGACTATTGTGCACTAAACGGCTTAAGAAAACGCAGTTTCGCACATCTTTCGTCGGTTGCAGTCCGATATAATTTTTCACATTCGCTATACATCTCAGTCAGTCGTTCAATGAGCATCTACTAGTCCACAGCCAAGAAAAAGGGAAAAAATTGGACAATTGCTGCTCAGGGTGCAGAAATCGTTTTAGTTGTTTAATCTACCAAATAATTGAGATAACGCTGTTTACTCTATGGAGATACAGACATATGCTACTTTCTGCTACTATCGCTTCCGACTGCAATGTAGTTGAGATTGCAATAGTTGAGAGTTGAGAATAGTTGTAGTTGCAATAAGTTGAGATTGCGAGATGAGATTGAGTGAGGAAAGTATTGCTTTTTTACTTTATCTTAGAAGAAAATGACATCCAAGCCTCATTTTCGCAGGAAAACGTCATTCAAACCTCATCTTTGGAAACCTCATGATAAGACTCCTTCCTTTTTGGTATTTTCTAATGCTTGAATGACATTGCACTGTATAAATGTAGATGACAATTCTAATTCCAGTTGACGTACAGTCGAGCGAATCAACTATCACCAGGATTTCTTCACAGACGGAAAATCGTGCACGAGTACGTCCCTTCACACTGCTTCTATCCCTCTAACCATTCCTTCATATTTTTGAAATCACTAAAATCTCACTGATGGGGCCGATAACACAGTGGTATTGATGTGTATCATCGCGAGCAAGGTGCTAGTTCGATTCTGCTCCAGGCCAACCAAGCCTCTCATCCCTCCGGGGTCGGGAAACTGGTGCCGAACTTGTCCGGGAAAAAAATCACCCTCTGTAGCCCAATTGGGAATACTCCAGCCCAGCTATTCCAGGACTCCAAGGAGACTTACTCGACGAGAATTCTATGACATTCAAGATGAAATGAAAATCCTCAAGCAGCAACCGAAGCGTAAAAGTTGGAAGATCTTCGTGGATAATGGATGCGAAGGCAGGAATCGAATGAGAGAACTGCTGGGATCCGCACAGTAGACGTGAAGACGGACCAAATAGAACAGTATAGAACAAAAATCTGATTCGTTTTAGAAGGTAAATCTCAGTCAAATATATGAACATGTTTTGACATACCTAAGCGTTTTCATCTGTGGCAATGATTTAGCCGTTCGACCGGACCCTAATAAATTTTTAATCTGATTTTGCGTTGTAGAAGGCTAGCCCACTGTGTTTTCCTTGTTTTAGGAAGCTACTAAATATCACATATTTCATTTTGAAATCCCGTAAAATTCATTCGCTAACGCCTCCTGTCCATCGGCTGTCGTTCAAAAACTTTATCTCTCCACTTGACAAAACATGTCGTCATGATCAGCTATATCCTGAACCTTTGATCATTGACCTTGATCGCATCTTTGGATTCCTTCTGTCACTCACCCGATATGGGATACGCTCAGTGTTGCCTTCTCCACAGCGCCTTCATTAACACTGAGTGAATAACCTGTTTACGTACGTACCTGCGAGCTGCTCTCCGCTACGCCGACTAAAGCAATTAGAATCGTAGTCGGAAAGGTCGACACGGATTTAGCTTCACTACATTTCCGATGATCCTGACAGCCCCTCAAGTAACTCTTTTCCTCCAGACCAGCTCTGGAGCAAAGTCGTTCATCGTCATGCTCATCATGTTGACTTCCCGGCTCAGGTAAACACAGCTGGAGCATACTCACTCCTATTGTATGAAGGATGCAAAAACATAAACGAATCCGTGCTTCGTGAACATCGTTTTCTTGTGACCTA
Source organism: Angiostrongylus costaricensis (assembly GCA_900624975.1). NCBI lineage: Eukaryota > Metazoa > Nematoda > Chromadorea > Rhabditida > Metastrongylidae > Angiostrongylus > Angiostrongylus costaricensis. The sequence continues at coordinate 23,773 of UYYA01000753.1, read as the reverse complement.
GTCCAAGACTAGTCTTTCTATAGCCGCGGCACCATGGAGATTGGCTTACCATAGTGTTTAACTGTTCGTTTTGTGCAACAACATGGTGTTGCTGGACTTCCATTGAATGATAACCTTGCGTTCTGGCAGGTGGCGTGTAAACAGAAGACCCAATGTTGACGAAGACTAGCGGAGTGGTTATGTCATGAATGTCTGGATTTTATCCTGCCATGGTGTTGTACGGCTGTGCGCCTACGAAATTGCCTGTCGGATTTTAGAACCAAGAATCGGTGGGACGACATATCCACGCTCCTTTGTTTCATATGAAGGAAAGGGGACGTGGCTGTTGAAAAGATCCGAATAGTTGCTGTGGATGATTTCTCTGTTGTAGTTCTGAAATCCACAAGGGTTCGTTTGAGTGTCGGAGTGCAATCGTTTTGATCTTGTAATTGGAGAACGTTCACGACACCTTCCTAAAATCCGATTGTGAATTTAAATAAATGCCATCTTTTGTATTCTTGGGGTTCTATTCCCTGAATTTTACAAGTTTCTCCTTCGTTCTCAAAAACAGAGACTTGCGCGAAGAAGGCGATTGTCCGATTGAGTGCACAATTTCGAGATAACCAGGAAACTGGTTAGGTAAAAACCAGCTTATTGTGATGTGGTCTATATCTTTATCGTACTTCCCGTTAGGAGAATTTTCATCTCCACCGCTGATAGCAGGAGTTCTGGAATTGTAAGTGACCACGAATGGCGTGGGTCTCAATATAACGTTCTTCGGAAATTGTCCTGGGTCATCGTCACACTTGATGTGAGTGTGTAAACAGTGAAAATGGTCAAAGCCGGTATTAATCCACATTTTTTAAACCGTGAGCAACCGCCTGGGATTGATAGTTGCTCGAGTGAACGTATGTTCGAATGTTCGGATGTTCATGGCGAAACTGGTGTCAACGAAAACAGCTATGCCGCCGACACCTAACTGTAGCATGTTCCGAGGAGCAGTTCTTTTCCGCAGTCATCGAAAGCGTTAAATGGGCGGCCTCTTCTCGTTCCAGCCAGTGCGATGACGTCTTACTTTATCCTTTTAGCATGCATCATCAAGTTGTCAATAGAGAACTCAAATGCGAATGAACGTTAATTGTAGGTAGAGATTGTCACTTCAGCCTTTCGAGATTTGGGCAGCCTAGAATGGCTCTGTGATTTTACCGGCCTCTACATACTCTTCCCGTTTAATCCCTGCCAAATCGGAGAAGTCAGAATAATAAAGCCCGTGTATTTTACTGTGATTAGCTTTCGATATTTACACATATCTTATCTAGCTCTCGAGATTTACTTACTGCATCAAGTATAGTTTTCCAGTCTCTTCGACCAGCTAATTAATATTGCAGCTTATGCGTTGTGGTGACCAAGCCACTCGATTAGTCTCTTGGCCGAACTGACTCGTAGAATGCATTCTTCAGCGTAAAGTAGAATACGCTCGCATATACATGCCTGAACACATCCACGTAAACACAGAAGTTTGTATTCTTTCTTTGATGAGCTTACACGAGGTTGATAATGATATTTATTTATTATCGGCTAACGTTTCGACGTCTTCGTCTTCCTCAGAGCCGGTGATCCGAGTCGATGGTCCATGCTTGTTGTTCGTCTCGACGTTGCAGCTTCACCTTCGTGTCGAGTCAGGTCTTCCTCAGTGAGCCATCTTCTCGAATGAGGCATCCTCACTCAGTGATGCCCTTTTATACACGATGCTGATGGTGGATATAATGATAATGTCCGGTGGTAATAACTTGTATTTGTACAACTGTACAACAACTTGTACAACTTTTTTTGAAAGTCAAAGAAAGAATACATATTGATTAGTGATACCGAGGTTCAAGGAAAGTCGGTTTCGAAATATTACTACGCTTTGTGCTAGCTGATAAAAAAACCGACTTCTGCACGATGTGGGCAATGATGTAAGTCCGGAAGAAATACAAGTTGTTACCACCGGACATTATCATTATATCCACCATCAGCATCGTGTATGAAAGGGCGTCACTGAGTGAGGATGCCTCATTCGAGAAGATGGCTCACTGAGGAAGACCTGACTCGACACGAAGGCGAAGCTGCAACGTCGAGACGAACAACAAGCATGGACCATCGACTCGGATCACCGGCTCTGAGGAAGACGAAGACGTCGAAACGTTAGCCGATAATAAATAAATATCATTATCAACCTCAACCTATTATCATCAAAGAAAGAATACATATTGATTAGTGATACGGAGGCTCAAGGAAAGTCGGTTTCGAAATACTACAGAAGGAGTTTGTCAAATCGATGCATGAGAAGAACGCAAGAACTCATCTTCTGCTCACGTTTAACTTCTTCTCAACTTCTTGATCCGTCACAAAGGGAGGTCTTTGGATGCTAATGGCTCATTTATTTATTCACTTATCTATTTATTTGCATGACCCGACGTATATCACACTCTTCGGATTTCCGTAGTTCCTGCATTCAATTCTTTTACTCGTTTTCACCACCCACGAAGGTCTTCGAACTATTCTTGCATGTGGGTTCGGCTGCTTTTGAGGATTTTTCGCCTTCGTCACCAACATTTTTAATGGCGATCAACTCCAATATTCCTGGCATCCTGAGATAGCTATGTTAACGTCTTCTTACGTGGATTGAAATAAATTGCTTTATCCCAGACAAATCTGGCTCAAATCCTTCGACTCCGAAGCGGTTAGAGACTAGGTGGGCTCATGATGGGGTCGAGCCAGCGCTTTGAGTAGGTTGGACCGTCCACCTTATGAACGGGATCACTACTATTGCTCTGCCCCCTCCCGTTAATGATTATGTAGTGGAATCTTTAATGGCGAAGTTGCTCAAAAAACAAATACTTCCACTATCCATTGATGTAGATCCTCCTAGCATCTCAACTTGTTACCAGCGTTAGTGGCCCTTAATCGACTTCATCTGAATGGCAGCGATACTGAATTTCTTCGACGAATGTCGCTTCAGTCATTAATAGAGCAGTAAAACGATATTTTCTGCAAAGATGGCTTTTTTATTTCGTATTACTCGGATGTAATAGAAATCAAGTAATCTACTCTCAATAATAACATTCAATGTTTGGTCAAACTGTGTAACTGCCGCAGCACTGTGCTCTCTAACAGAGAAATCAATCATGATTTGCCCCTCGGGAAAACCCCACGTATAAATTTGTGGGATTTTTGTTAAAGTGAAATTCTGAGGCTCGAGTAAATTCGCGAAAGTACAAGCCATCGATGTAAGTTTCTAATAAATCACGAATTATTAAACGCTTTCACCAATCCTAGATGGTTGTGAGAATTGTTCACTCGGATTTATTTCCCTGCTTGTTCAATTTGCTGATTTATAGAGACCTCTCGAAGGGGTCCGAGAGATTCCCAGTTCGTGTCATAAATGATGTGGATGCGGCAAAAATTCCCAATTTTATCTACACGACCCGGATACTGGATAGGAATGGAATTTTGGCTGCGAGGCAGAACACGCTCGTTACGGTAAGCTGAACAATTTGTTCATCAGCCTTGCTTCAAAAATGAGACCAATTCTGCTTATATATCTCTCGAACCTTGCAAATTATCGCCAAGCTGTTGGTATCAACAGTTCATGTACAAAGAAAGAAATAGAGTTATTAAGAGCCCACCTTAGATGTTTTCATTGTACTTCACTTTTTTCCTCTAAATAAATCTTTCGAAAACCAATTACACGAATTTTGTATCAAATCATACGTGACGTTGGCTCTTCACTGTGCTGCCTTGTAACGGAAATGGCAAAGGCGTGCCAGTTGTTCAATTGCCTGTCTCTCGAGTTGGCCAAAACTCTGTTTCTGGGGTTTTCCTATTCTGAACGCCAGTTGCACATTTTATTAGGCAGTTTTCTAATTCTGTAGTTCGATTTAGTTCTGCAACTGCAAAGGAGTCTGTTCAACGGGCTGTGAATGTACCAGTGGAATTTATGACGAATACGGTAGGCCACATTTCATCCCGCTATTTTTATGTCGGCTAAACTTGCTAGGACACTCTTATCAAGTTATTTTGCTCGCCAAAAAGGCTTTATTTCTTCGTTTTGCTTTATCTTTTCTCATACACAGTAAAAATAGTTTATGACTGCCCTTCTTATTTGATTTCCTTTCCGAATATCGACACATAGAAAAAGAAACGTGTACAAAACTGTAAATGGACATCATTGTCTCCCATCTGACACACTATCTGGCGTCTATGAGTTTTTTGTCATAGCCATAATTAGCAAGACTGCAAGACTAAAAGATGAATGAACGAAGAATACCCATAGGAGCAACTATGGCGAGTTTAAAATGCTGTATCATATCTAAATAAGGCCTTCGACTCATTCGAGACAGAAACGAGAATCGAAGCTACGGGCAGGCAAGGTGTCCCTTTTCTCACTTAACACAACGGACGGATGGACATCAGCGACCCTGCATTTGGGACGACGGCTAATTTCCAGCCTTTATGGAGCTGTTGGCTTTTTAAAAATGAACATTAATTTTTCGATAACCAGAGGGCTTGAGGAGGTGTGATTATGACAGTAGTGAGGAAGAAATTTTGGTTCATGGATCTATGGATATGAATGGTATTAACACTATTTTATACCTTTTTATTTTCTGCCTACTATAATTTCGCGGCAGGGTACTAGTACCTGTAGGGTGCCGCGAAATTATAGTAGGCAGAAAATAAAAAGGTATAACATTGTGATTTCAACTACAGCCGCAGCTTAACTGGGTTCTATGCCGATTTGGGCGCCCCAGATCAATCCCGCTGACGGGTGATTGCTGTGGCAAAGATCGATAGAAATAGCTGAGAGACAGGCGAAACAAAGCACCCGCATGGTGTGGTGGTGAACGCGTTACTCCCCGGAAAGGACAATAGCGCGTTCGTTCCCCACCATAGACACCTGCGGTCCAGAGTTTTGCAAATATCTCAGCAACGTTGTGATTGTATTAACACCATTATTTGCCAGTGTTCTGCAACTTCTGGTGTGTCTGTTTCAAAATTGTTTATGCTCGCACATTCCATGCAATAACCATGATAGCAACTAGAAGTGTGAAAGCAGTGAATTACCAGTCAAACTACCAGTTAGTGAATTCGTTCGAAACGTTCGTGGCGATCTTGCGTCAGAGCCGTCAAGGGACTCTACTCGTTTAGTCAAGAGAAACGAAAATATTCGCAATCTTGGTGCCATAAATCCTTTTTTCCTTACTCCTTTAGGCTATAATTTAACCACAGCTAGCTCACCTTTTTCTACTGTGGCATAGATTTACCAAACTGGATGTTGCATTATACTGGATCCAATCGACTGGAAATATCGAACTTTTGTGAACTTTTGGGTGACTGTGTTTGACAGATCAAACCTCGTCGTACATCGCGGGATTCGTCTCAGTCGTTATGAGGTGGTGAACTATTTCTGAATAGTCGGTGGTGCCAAGAATAAATGAAACGTCTGGTTTGAATTTAGGTGGCTGTGTACTGTATGTGGATGTTTGCTTATGAATTTTAACCAAACTCTTTTAGGGTTCGCTCATGAGTCCTTACCGGAATGGCCGTTCATGGAGTGTAGCGCTGTATGCACATGCAGTTTACGATGCGGAAATCGTGTTGCGCAGAAAGGCGCTACATATGCAATTGAAGTGAGCTTACGACTTTTATACGGATTTGCTGTAATTAGTAGCGCATATAGCGCAAAGGTTGGAAGTGTCCTGCAATACATACATCGTCGTTGGTTCGATCCCGTACCCATGTTCACCTTGCCTTTTATCCATCCAGCGTTAGTAACGGACTCCTCGTAGGTCACCGTAAGCCACTCCATTGGTGAGATGTACACTCAGTTAGCTTTAAAGATACTTCATGAAGTCGAATGCATGGCCCACCCATCAGTGTTTGATCAACGAGAACTCCATCCTTTTTTATCTGTCAGGTGTTCCGTACCTGTGACGGACGCGGCTGGGCAGTACGAGCTCTGCGAGACATACGAAGAGGTGCTTTCATAGGAGAATACACCGGCGAACTATTAAGCGATACCGAAATGGCTCGATCAGAACGCGTCGATACGTACTTTTTCGAGACGAGAGTGGTACGTGTTTCAGAACGTGCCGTAGCTAGGTGATTCTTGTCTATTTGAATATAAAAGTTAATTTTAGCCATTTTATTTACTACCTACTCTTTTTTAACGGCAGGGTATTTTGCGAAATATAACTATTATAATGCTCAGATATTTGCAAAACTCCGGACCCCAGGTGCGTGCGGTGGGGAACGAACGCGCTATTGTCCTTCCCAGGGAGTAACGCGTTCACCACCACATCATCCGGGTCCTTCGTTTCCCCTGTCTCTCAATTAGTTCTACTGATCGGCGCCATCGGCACCCGTCAACGGGACTGATCTAGGGAGCCCTAATCCCACCGTAGACACCTGCGGTCCGAAGTTTTGCAAATATTTCAGCATTATAGTAGTTATATTTCGCAAAATACCTTGCCGTTAAAAAAGAATAAGCAGTAAATAAAATGGTTAAGATTGTGATTATAACTATAGCCTCAGCTTAACTGGATTCTGTGCCGATTTGGGCTCCCCAGAACAATCCCGTTGACGGGTGATTGCTGATGGCAAAAGATCGATAGAGCTATCTGAGAGGCAGGCAAAACGAAGGACCTGCATGGTGTGGTGGTGAACGCGTTACTCAGCGGAAATGACAATAGCGCGTTCGTTCCCCACCGCAAGCACCTACGGTCCGGAGTTTTGCAAATATCTCAGCATTATAATAGTTATAAAAGTTAATACTTAAAACACATTCCTATATGTCTTTCCTTTATAAGCAGGATAGGCGATGTTAGAATACAGAACGCGCATGCATTTTACCCAATGCCTGTATTACATCGTTTCTCACTATGATGCCAACATGACTCTTAGGTTCTCTAGTTGTTTTCGTTGCGTTTCTTCTGTTCAGTTATGATCTCTTTCCAGGGCAAAAGCTTGTACACAGTGGACGCACGACTTTATGGCAATTTCACACGTTTTATAAATCATAGCTGCCATCCAAATGCTGCGGTAAGATGAAATCAGACGCACAATATCGCTGCAATGCAGTAATTTTCAGATTGTACAGAATTCAGAAATACCGAAGAGGAATCCACAAGGGCTAAACTCACATATGGAAAGGATAATAATTCCATGATTTCATTTAAGGTTGCCATGGTGATCTGGGAAGCTCAACTAGAAAAGCTCAATCATATTTGCATTTTTGCCACTGAAAATATTTCTAAAGGCGACGAAATAACAATATCATATGGAGAATCTTGGTGGAAAGCTAAAGTAAGTGAAGCTTATTCGAACCACCTAGGCTGCTGGCTATTTTTTCTTATTTTGTTATATTTTGATCCGTCTTCACGCCTACTGTGCGCATCCCAGCACTTCTCACATCCAATTCGCTTCCTCGCATCCATCGTCCACAGCTGTTGGTTATATATATCCTTTAAAATTTTCCTTCGGTGCCATGAAAGCCACCTATAAGGTTAGATGACGAAGGTTTTAGAACGCGACTTAAAGAGCAGTACAATTTCGTCGTGCTGTTGATCTTTATAAATGTACAGTAAGCTTCTGTTGTTTCCTAACTTGTCACTTTGTCAACCAAATCAAAGCTCATGAAATTTCTTTAAATTGTACAAGTCTAGTGCTTAGAGTCCTAAGCTGCTTTTTGAGCAAATACTATTAATTCTTCGATAACTCCTCGACAGAAGACACCCACAATTATAAAGTGATCTCTCGAAAATGTTACGGCATTCTTAAATTTCTCTAGGATAGAGGTTTCCAAAAAATCTGAAAGGAAATCGTACCTTTAACACTCCGAACGGGAGCCTCTTAGCCGCTTTTGTATCACCACCTTCTGTTGGAAATCCTGAGCTCTTTATGTTCATACAAGAGGTTGCAAAAACATTAAAATCCTTTGGTTTCACTTATCATCTAGATTTTGTCGTCTAGACCAAGAAAATTTCCATTCTTTGTATTGATCACCTCATATCGATCAGTGTTATTGGTTTCATAACTGAAATCCTCAATGCTCCCAGTAGTTATTAGGTCTTTGTCGAGGGTATTGTGATTCCATCAGGTTCACGGACTAGAAATATCTGAAACTCGACGGGATATTGTTGTTGCCTTTAATTTCTAAATGGTGCCAATGATGGTAGCTGCGTGTCCTGCTATACCATTACGGTTAATTGCCATACCTGCATCACCTTTTATCTCAAATCACTCAGGAATAGGATGATTTCGATGTGGAAGTCTTCCTCAGCACGTAATATTCTTCAAAAACCTCTCAAACCAATGTGTTTACTGAAGTTTGTTTAGGCTAAAAAATGTTTGCTATGTTTTAACTTTTAATTTGCTGCCCAACTGTTTCTATTCTAAGCCATGATGTGAACTACAACCGCAAGGATGCATTGATACAAGTAAAAGTTGGAACCTCAAGAGCGTTTCGAATCCGCGATTATCCATGACAAAAGAATCGGCACTAAGTGAAGAGTTAGGACGCTGTGATATTGATTGCAACTTCACCTAACTGCGTTCATTGCCGATTTGTGCTCCCCAGACCATTCCCTTTGACGAGCGTTTACTGGTAACATCTATGGGCTAAAATCATGGCTAAGAGAAAGGCAAAACGAGGGTCTGAGTGGGTGTGATGGATAGCACATGAGCACCCATATAGGGTAGTCACAGACTCGAAGCCCGTCTGAGGTTCTCAGCTTTGTTCAGTGGCTGTTTGTTACGTTTTAAAAAGTTGCGTACACTTATCTTATCATCACTAACGAGTTCGAAATTTCCATCTCAAAGTCATGCTAAGAATGAATCTATGCAAGGGCAAGGTCCACCTGGCTACATTCTCGACAGAAAAGCCCATAATATAATGTGTGATGCTTCCCTATTTCTTCAATAATCAGACATACTGAACAGCGCTGGATTTGGAAAGGAGTGAATCGAATTTACTAGTGAATCACTCAGTGAATAATGTGATCATCGTTGATACAAGAGGTCTATCAACTCTCTACGGAAAGTTGTCGCAATACGCCTTAGAGCTATCTGGAGCAGATGCTAAAAGAGATCCTCCAAAAAATTAGCTGGTTTGGTTCCGTTCCGGCGTCACCGAGCCGCTGATCCCTCCGGGGTAGGAAAATTGGTAACGGACTTGTTCAGGAAAAATCACTCTCTGAAATGGGAACGCTCTATTCCATCTATGTCAGGACTCTAGTGAGAATCGACTCGACCAGCATTCTACATTTGTGTTGAAATGAAAATCTTCAGGCAGCAGCCAAAGTCACACGTAAAAGGTAGAAGACCTTAGTGATTGAGTGATGCGAGGAAACAAATCGAATGTGAGAAGTGCTGCGATCCAAACGGTAGACGTGAAGACGGGCCTTATAGAATAAAAAAAATATAAAAATTTTAATATTTCTCGGAATTGGAACTCGCGAAAAAACGATGCATGTCGTCCGTTAAATATTAAAGACTACACGCTACGAGTTTATTACCGTTAGCTATCCCTACCTTCTTCCCTCCCACATACCACTTACTATCGCTTCTCTACTACGCATAAAATGATTGAATATTTAAAATCTTTTTTAGCTGCCACAGTTTTCATGCAAATGTGGTCATGACAATTGTGAGTATACAGAGGAGCGACGGAAGGCAGAACTTCATCGTTTGGCTGTTGAAGGGTCCGTTAATACTCATACAAGAACCGTCTCTACGGCTTCAACTTCAAGCAGTGACGATAGCGATGAGAAACGCTCAGTTTAAGGAGCAACTGATTATTCTAATGCACATTTCAATGTGTTTGAAAGCCCACACTTATCACTTTTGTTAGGAATTTTGTCACAGGCACTGTAAAGTCAAAAGTGTATCGTAATGAAAGAGCTGGTAGCTGTGCGTTCTTTCACCTTCACTGGTAGGTGTTCGCTTACACATACCTCTGTTTAATATGAATGAATCTTCTCGCTTGAACTCTTCGGCCACATCCCCGTATCAGTACATATTCTTTACTCTTAATTTTTCTCACTTCTTTGTCTTTAGATTTCTAGTTTGTTCGACTAATCTCACGTCTACCATGCTCTATATTGTTCAGTTCTCCATATTCATCTTTCAGCCTACATGTTCCATTTTAATATACCATCGATATAACGACCTCAAACAAAAATATCCCTTAAAAATGCTGTCTCTTAGTTCATGAATACTTGGTTATCTTCCAGTCTATCTGCTGACTTAAGCTCAAATTTCTGTGTCCATTCTTACCAGTTCATACCACTGCTTAGAGCCTTGTCGAACAGCATTCGGCATTCCCACAAAGACATTATATATTAATGCGAGTTTTGTAATCCACAATAAAAGTACGAAGAAAGCAAAGAATAAACCAGTAGGTTACGTTATCCTACGTTGGCCTACGAATACAATGGCACCAATTATTCACCGAACGTTTTTTTGATTGTCCCTCGACAAACAAGGTGCTGGCTTTCTCGATGAGAGGGCAAACTGGTATTGGACTGGTCTGTGAAGATAAAACAACTGACTTTGTTCATCAGAAGGCAACCGGAAATCATACTATAGATCCGATGTTTTTCGTCAATAAGCAAACACGAGGTTGTTATCATAGAATTTATTAGGATACAATAGCTGACGTTTCGGCGGTTTCGCCTCCTTCAGAGCCTGGAAAGGTCAAATTGAGATGCGATCTACCCAGCCAAACACTTTCATAACCTCAGTAGACAAAGCTCAACAAATAAATTTCTATTCGCATAAGAAATAGCTTCATTTAAACACCTACCGTTTATTCGTTGTAAGTATTTAAGTTACTTGATGGATAGCACCGCACAGAGTAATTCATGGACGAAGACTGTGTCTAAGTTAGTTCATCGGATTAGTCCGAGCTATGGTGGCCAAAAAAATGGAACGTTACACCTTATAGCGTATTCCAATCGGCTTCGCAGCTTTCACGAATTCTTTAGGATATTTCTAATATCGACCATTTTAACTATCATAACATTAAGACGTACTATCGTACCATGAAACGCTACCATCAGGTATAACGATGCTGAGATATTTACAAAATTCCGGATCGTAGGTGTCTGCGGTGAGGAACGAACGCGCCATTGCCCTTTCCGGGAGCTAACGCGTTCACCACCACACCATGTGGGTCCTTTGTTTCGCCTGTCTCTCAGCTATTTCTATCGATCTTTGCCACAGTGCCATCAGCATTGTAAATCAGCATTGTAATAGGCAGCAAATGAAAGTAAACCATTACGTCATTTATTTTTTAAAGATCGGAAGGAAGGTCGACAGATATATTGTTACTACCAGTATTTGCAATATAAGCTAGGACTGAAAAATAGTGATCCAATAAAAAATACATCCATGGATCAAACTTACAGTTTAAATAGCAATACTTTCGAATCGCTTAACAAATAGACATGGTTTGGAATCTGAAGGCTAGAACCTTTCCAGAGCACGTAGAATCAGGCAAAAAGCCAACTAGAACATTAGTCGGTCTTTCGACTTGATTTCACTTATACTAATAATAGAAGTGAACCTGTGTATAATCCATGGAAATAATAGTCAAATTTCTTCCTAGTATTATCGATGAAAAGTAATGAGACAGAAAATTATTAGACACAGCATATATATAGAAAATAGGCAGTGGGCGATTCAGTGACACAACCTGAGAACATCCGAAGAAAACGTTTAAAAAGTAAAATACACTAGTGGTTGTAATGAAAAGAGTTATAGCTAGTTCATTCATAATGACTCATTCTCTAAATTCCTCATCAACGGAAAGCAAATGACCCAACATTGTAAACTGCCCATCGATTGATTTACCAAGTTCTGAGAATCCAATCCTTGTAAAGAAATTTACGTGATCTCCTGCGGTAATAGGGATGGTAACGAACATTCCAGAACAGCCTGAAAAGTTCTACGATGACTAAAACCTAATTTAATTCAAAATACATTCACAACATTAAGAGTTACACATGTCTCATACCAGAACGAAAATATTCAGCTGTTCAATTTCAGGTTACTATTTCTATGCTAGTGCATTTTAACAACTGAAATAATAAGATATTGGAATATACATTTACTCAACATCAAGATTAAAGTCTCTTAATCCACCGCAGTGAAATTCTGTACTTCTGGAATCAAAAAGCGGTCTCTCTCGCTTTTCGCTTTTTCCTTTGAAACTCATATCTTCGGCATCGAAGCGATTGCTCAACCAGGAAAGTCATCATGAAATTGAAAACCTTACCATTTATGTACAACGCCGCAGCTGCAACCTGAACCAGCTTCCTAGTTGGAACCGAATCGTAAGCATCGACCAGAAGACGTGCATCCAACCATGCTGGATATTGGATGAAAATGTTATCTGGGACAGTCGGATACCACTTGTCAATATGATCGACCTATGAAAAAAACTGAATGGCGTTTTTTAGAGAAACGTTGAATAATGGGTCTAACCTTGAATCCATTATCCTCTCGACTAGCATATTTGGTCTTTAACGATGAAGTATACATTGGAATGTGGTCGAACCAACAGCGAGCGTTGGGATGAGCAGAAACAGAACTTATGAGCTAAAAAAGAGTTGTAACCACATTTAATAATAATACAAAGACAACAAAAAATATAACCACTAGAAACATCTATCAGTAATAATCAGAATAGGAATGATGACGTCGTAATGAACACAAGTGAAAATTGGAATGACAATTAATGATTTAAAAACGGCTATAACGACAATCACAATAACAGTCTTCCAAACGGTGTACGCCTCATCGGCTAAAAAGTGTTCCTGGGTTTCGGGCTGCGATGTACAGCGGAGGGACTCATCTCCCCAGCAGGGCCTCCCAAGCTGAGGAGTCCGGTTTTTTCACGAGGAAGCCCAGCCAACAGCAAACCAATACCAGGATTCATCACCGCCCTAGCATCAAACGGTCGCATGGTAGCAAATCTTCTTCTGATCCACAAGTTTGGCGACTGCCTGTGGTGGTGGCGACTTGGGGCAGACTGGCCAACCTGGCCTCGCGACTCCGAAGAACCACAATGACTAGACCAGCAAAACTCCGAAAAAGTGGAAACTGTGCTGCAAGCCGCACAAACAGTGAAGATGGGTCATCCACGTATCCAAGTAAGGTAATAACAGTAACAAACGATGGCAAAAAGTAGCAAAAAAAGTAAAGCAGAAAAAAACGAAAAAATAGTAGGAGATCCTCACTGTGCTAAATCTCAAAGATTCAAACAGAGTGAATATGACCACCGCTTCTATTAGTACGAAATTACCTTATTCTCACTATGAGACAGAATTTCCTGAGCTAAAAAGCAGTACTGCGGACTACTGTCAAGGAGAGGCACTATAAACCTAAAGAAAACTTTTACTAAATCCAATGCTCATTTATTTCGAAATATACGCTGCAATTTACCTGTCTAGAAACATTTCCTTCTGAGTGGCGAAAGAGACATCTGATTCATCCATACACGTGACTGATAATGAAGCTAAAAAGTCCTAAAAATGAGCTCAGATGATTGTAGACTGTATTGACTATTCCCATGAATTATTGGATGTACCAGATCATCCGCTGTATAGGGACGGATTTCATAGTTCACAATGGAAAGAGGAAGAAGAGTTCGGTTGTTGAAAAGGCGTACAATGGGACCTTGAGGAGCAACGAGCCTAAAGAAACACGGAAATAATGTGAGATTAAGAACTAACTACATGATCCATGGTTTCCAGAAAAGAAAAATTAAAAAAGAAGCCCTATGTGTTCATTAAGAGGAAATGATCTCTCTACCTCCAGTAAATACAAACTATCACTGGAAACTAACCTAGCACACTCAGAAAGAAAACCTCCTCCAATCATCCATGGCTCATCTTCGCGATCGTTTCTCCACAAGTGAGGTTGTTCGTCTAAAAACTTGGTAGTTTACCTAGAACCATTACAGACTCTTTAAAAAATTTAAAATTCTTTACTGAAAATTAAACATTCTTCATATATGGTTCACTGGGCGAGTGCAGAGCAATGGTCGATGGCGCCCTGCAATACACATGGGATCAAACCGTGTGCACCAGGGCCACCAAGCCCTCCACCCCTCTGGGTACTGCAAATTGATACCAAACTTGTATAGGAGGACTGCACCGCTGGCTCGATACATCGGAAGACCACCGCGAGTCATTATAAAAACCAGATAAACATTCAATCACCTCCAACGGTTCTTAATGAAGTCGAATGCATGGTGCATCCCTCAGGGATCGATCAACGCCGAGATCACTACCTTTTTATCCCTTTTTATGGTTCACTACGGGCATATATGTATATATATGCCACTTACAGCTTAACAAGAATATCCACCTTAAATAGGTTTCCCTAATGTTCTAATATAGCACGAAGTGAACAAGAATTTCAAAAATAATAAAAGGTATCTCAGCTGCAGGTCCTTCTCAAGATAGAAAACACTTTCGAACCTAACCTAGTACTGGATTCCATGTTTGTCTTCTAATCGCGGCCCAAACGGAACAGTTCGATTCAAACCGGGAAATAGCCTGTCGATTTTGAAATGTTACAGCAAATTAAGGCAATCGGCCACGATTAGCGTAATATTCATACTTACCACCCAGAACCACAAATTCGCTTCCGATCAATATCTATGAGAGTTACTCACATTTTCAGTAGTAACAACTAGTACTACATTAAATTACGGTTGTAACTGGTCTACACAATAGGAATATCATTGACAATTTGAAGTCTTTCATTTCACTAACCAGGTCTGGCTGTAACAAAACCTTCCTTCATCCACCTAGCTAGACCAAGAAGTACAGAGCAGCTGCCGTGGGCATCCCAAATATAGGGAATTATCTCAGAAACCAATGGCTGTAATGCACCAAACTGCTGAAGCAATTCATTCCGGTTAGTAAGTTGTTCAACACTAACTACGTTGGTCTATTGAGAATGAAGAAAAAACTGATGAATATACAGAAGTAATCGCTAACTCACCTTATTAGGGCAATCGACGACACTTTTGAAGAAGCCATTAACCATTTGAATACTAGCATCTAAGTCATCAAACCTTCGCAACCACTCCCCTTGTGTTATGTCCATCACTCTACAGATTTCAGCTTGGATTTGAGATCTACTTACAATAGTTGGAACGAGAAAAGTAACAGAAGCAAAAACAACAAAGAAGAGAAAGAAACAACAGAAAAGGACAGAAACAGATCCTACTTACCCTTCGACTAACTTCGAGCCATTCATCATCAACGCATTTTCATATAACCATAAAAACCGCTCCAACAGTTCACATGCCCTACGACCGCATTCGAACGGAAGATAAAACATATCGACTAACATCGATATCTGATCGCTGTCCGCCATATACGTTCTAAATATAGGTGGATCAGAACCGCAAAAATTAAAGTTCTCTCAAGAATCTTGTCTTTGATGGCGGTCATTTGATGAACCCTTACATATCCAACTCGGTCATTACACAATCCAAAGTGTCCGTATTGTTCTCGATAAGGTCCAAGAACTCTTCTTCCTAAACATCACCTCATTCAAAACCGAAACTCTAACCTCTCCAAAACCTACTCGATCTTCTACTTCTTATACTTAAAATGAATATAAAACCTTCTTCACAGTAGTTAAAGAAGTCTCCATTGCTTCACCATAGCCGGCCGTTAAGGAATTCACTGTGATACCATCATCAACCGGCTAAATAGTGAAGAGTCCTATTGAATAGTGAACGAAATACAACTGAGGTAAAAACAACTCTACCGAAGGTAAAACCACTGATTTCAAGGCTTCTTCTAACTGCGCAGACGAAACGTGCGTTATGTTTGCTGTAAATGTAGGTAAGACTACGCAAAAAACAGCTGTATTTCTCAATGATATTAAATACGAACGTAGACATACTAACATTCACTGACATTCACCATCGAGCAACTGTTTTCCATACTTCCCACTTTACTTTCCGGTTGTGATGACCTTGAAAAGAAATTTGTGCATAAACGTGTTACATCTCCGAAATGGAACCAATTTCAACAATAACATAAGCAAATGTTTAGAAAAAAACAGTAATATAACAACAACAATGCTGAAATATTTGCAAAACTCCGGATGGAAGGTGTCTGCGGTGGGGACCGAACACGCTTGCACCCTTTCCAGTGGCTAACGCGTTCACCACCATACCACGTGAGTCCCTCGTTTACCCTTTCTCTCAGCCGTGTTTTATAGGTGCTATCAGCAATCCGGTTCTCCCTTTCGAAATCCGACACTCTATTTCGTCGGCGAAAAATCGAACAGCACCAGGTCTAGGCAGGATAAGATCTGAACACCTGAAGAACCTTCCGCCAGTACTCGTAACCATACTGGCTCGACTCTTCACACGTTACCTGTCTGAATGCCAGGTCTCCAATCAGCAGAAGACCACCAAGGCCATGCTAATAATCAAGAAAGGTGCCATCCACGATATCAGCAACTATCGCCCAATCTGCTTTTTGTCGCCTACAGACTTTTCACTCTAGTCATCCCAAACAGGATTGAAATAACACGGGAAGAAAAGCAGCAATGTGACCAAGCAGGGTTTCGAAAAGGATTTGATACGATGGACCACATCCACACGATAATAAGGCTCATTGTAGTATCGCGAGAGCACAAAAGTCCGCTCTGTCTCACTTTCAACGCTTTTCGATGAAAATCGATGGTAGGTAATTACATCCTCGCTCTGCTAATGATATCCTTCTTATAACGCCAAATATTACCCGAGTGGAACGAACTTACCGGTACTGATAAAACCTGTGGAAATATCGACCGACTCTCGCAAAAACGACGTCCATGAGGAACGGATTGGTTTCTTATGCCCTGCTCACACTCAAAGGAATGAATACCTCCGAATGCTCCATTGACTTCTATCTAGGTAGGGAAATCAACATGATGAACGACTTCAGAGTAGAGCAAGAGGAAACGAGCTGCTTGGGAAGCTTTCAAAACTATTGAGGATGTAGCGAAAAAAACAAAGAAAAACCGACTCCGTGTCCACCTTTAAACTTCAAGATTCTTCCTGCCTTAGCGTATGCGTCAACGTATGTTCGCTGCGTAAGCATAATGAAAGATCACTCAGCGTTAATGAGCGCGCAGTCGAAAGAACTATGCTAGGAGTGACTTTAATGACGCTGAGATATTGGCAAAACACCGAACCACAGGTGTCTGGGGTGGGTAGCGAACGCGCTATTGTCCTTTCCGGGGAGTAACGCGTTCACCATCAAAATGCCCTGCCACTAAAAAAAAAGTAGGTAGTAAATAAGACGGTTAAGATTGTGATTATGCTAGGAGTATCCCGTTTCACACAAGGGAAGGGATCCGAAGCTCCTATCTGCGTCAAAGATCAAAAAACAAATATGCCGTTCTCTATGCCAAACAGTCGAAGACAAGGTGCGCTGAACATGTAATGCGTATGAATGACAACCGATGGAAAAGAGCCGTTAGTGACTGAATTCCTCGCGATGTCAAACGTACTGCAGGAAGACCACCGACCCGATGGTCAGAGTCTTTCACAAAGACCCTTGAAGAAAAATATGGTGCTGGACGAGTCCCTAGAGCGAGCAGAACCCACTGGGCAACTCTTGCACACGACAGGGACAAATGGAAGATTTACTAGCGCCCGCTCGAGCCACTCGACGACCAACGAGACCACAGGTGATACAGGTTGTCAGCAGTCACCTATCAATGGGATTGATCTCTGGATCACAAAGGAGCATTGAACCCAATTAAGCTGAAGTAGAAGTATAAATTACATCAAATTACACTTTTTCTTTATTTATTTGTATTCACAATTGAGAGGAAGGCGAAACGAAAGACCCGGATGATGTAGAGGTGAAAGCGTTAGCCCCTGGAAAGGGTAGTATCGTGTTCGATCCTCAATTACGTTCGCGAGTTTTGCAAAGATCTCAGCAACCCTGCCATGAAAAAAGAATACAGAGTAAGGAAGGAAATAAAAAGTAAAAACAGTAATATTTGCTCACGGCAGAATAGCACGATTGCTGACACAATTAAATTCATCAGCCCAAAGCAAAACAGCATTTCTTAAAGAAAATAACGGACGATAAGTTCGTGACAACAGAGGTGAATCAACTATTCCTGATCCAATGCCATTGTCAGCAGCTGTATAATCTAAATTCGTAAAAATTATTCATTGCATCTAATCTCGTTTAAATCACATCTTTCACACCTGAACAGAAACTTTATAACTGACTTAATGTTACGAGTGATCAGAAAGATAAAGTCGTTAAGCGTAAACGGGGAAAGGACGAAATGTGTAATCGTTGTGCACTGTCAGCTGAACAAACAGCAAAAAAGTGCTCATCATATAAATATTTTTCCACATTACTTCCCTCCCAACGGTTTGCCGCTCATCGAGACTAACAGGCTTCCTGGGTGTCGGGCCGCAAAGTAAAACAGCGGAATTCATTCCCCCGGTAGGGTCTCCCGAGCTGAGGCGTCCGGCGTTTCCCTCAGAAAACTCGGCTAACAGTAATCCTAACAGTAATCTAATGTCAGAATTCACAACCGTTCTGGTATCAAACTAGTCGAATAGTGGAAAACCTCCCTCTGAACCACAAGGGCGGCAACTGCCCGTGGTGGTAAAGACCTGGGACAGACTGGCCAGGCTGACCTCGGGACTCCAGGGAATCACAATAGCTAAACCAGAAAATCTCCGAAAAAATGGGAATTCGAGCTTTCCTTTTGCTGAGGTCAACACAACCAGGAAGACGGGCCATCCAAGTATCCAAATAGTTATACCATTTCAGCTTTCTGTTTAAATCTACGGCGCACAAAGCTTCATCTAATCGCATCTACGGCCACTCTTTTATAAACGCATGAAACGGCGGATTACAAAGACGCTCTGAAAGTAGGAAGGTTGCGAAGGACACAAAACGATACAAAGTTTTTAGATACGAAGTGAGACCACAGTGGAGGACATATAGTGCCAAAATATTTGGGGAAGGTAAAGCATTCATTAAACCTTAGCACTAAAATCTAGTCAAAATTTAACTTTTCTAGATCGTCAATACAAACGATCGAAGATTTTTAGAATGATTATCGAACAGATATTTATTTCAAGGAATTTACTGCAGAACATGTAAATACGCTATAGGCTATAAAATAAAAGAAAGAAGGACCATAAAAGTATGCTGGGCAAAATGTGCCTCTAAAATGGCAGACAGACTAACCGTTAAATGGAGCATCTTGAGTGCTTGCGTTCCAGTCAGCAAAAGTGCGTAGTGGCACAAAATTCAACTCGTATTTACAATTTGGATTCATTAGTAAACCAGAGATCTCCTTCTTAAGCGCCACAGGTCGTCCTAAAGATACGGGTGAAGAAAGACCATAGAGCAACAGCAATAAAGTAAAAGGGATTTTCATAAATAAAACAAGTACAGCCACAATGATGCTGAGATATTTTCAAAACTCCAGACCGCTGATGCCTGCGGTAGGGAACGAACGCTCCATTACCCTCTCGGGGGTTAACGCGTTCACCACCACACCACATGGGTCCTTCGTTTCGGCTGTCTCTCAGCTAGTTCTCTATCTAGCAGTGCCATCAGCAACCACCTGTAGATTCTTCAATAAAACCTAACTGGAAGTACCTGAAAAATCTCCCATAAAAACTCGTTTTTGGTCGTAGTCATTAGCATGCAAATTATCCCAGATAAGCGGTTTTCGAGCAATAACTCTGGCCACACTGCGGACATGATCGATAGTAATATGGCGAGAAATAACACGAGGACCTGAAAATGTGCCTAACAATGATCAGCAAGCATAGTAAATTCTAAAAAACATATGCGACTTATCCCAATAAAAACTCGAGTTAATGATATTCAACGCCGCACCTGTCCATAAGACGCGAATGTTCTCGTTAAGTTCCTTCCCTAACTGAAGAAGATATTCGGAGTCATCAAGAGAAGGAACTGCACGACTTTCACAATATTCTATATAAGTATATATAGCACATAATAGGAAAGACCGGAAATAAACAGGAAAACAAATCTGCTTACCTGTTGGGCAGAATAGGAATAGAGGTCGTCCCAAATACTCGTAAACTTCGTTTGCAACAGATATCTGAAGAGGATGCCCTTCTTTGGACGAATAAGTGGTGAAATCATTACGAGCCATAAAAACGCCGTTCGGATTTCATTTGTGAACAAGAAAGAATCAGTTTTATTAGTACATATCAAAAGTTGTTTGCATATATCACTTGCATACTTGGATACTTGCATGGCCCATCCTCACTGGTTGTGGGGGCCCCAGCATAACTTCCATCTTTTCGGGGTTTTGCTGGCCGTTGTGCTTCCCTAGAATCCCAGGTGAGCGAGACCAAATTCTGCCTCAAGTCCTTACCACCAAAAGCAATCGTCGCCCTTGTGGATCAGAGAAAGATTTGCACCATGCGACTAGTTCAACACCAGGATGGTAGTGGATCCTGGTGTTGGTAATTAACACAGATTGCTAAGTGGAAAAGACGAACCTGTGCAGCAACAAATGACTTAAAGCATTGTCTGTCAGTCTCGTTCATCTCACATTCGATATCATCGAAAAGCAGGGCGAAGGACTCGCAACCAAGCATACGAACCTTTCAATTAAGGACATTGATTAGAACAAAGTTGCAAATAGTAGCTTAAATGCATAATCTCTAGAGGGTAAAAATTAAAGCTCTTGGCGCTGATCAATTCCTGAGGGATGCGCCATGCATTCTACTTCTTTAAGCATTGTTGGAGGTGATTGAATGCATATCTGGTCTTTTCAATGACTCCAGGTGGTCTGCCAACGTATCGAGCCAGCGCTGCTAACCTCCTGGACAAGTCTGCTACCAATTTGCCGATCCCGGAAGGATGAAAGGTTTAATTAGCCTACAGCGCGGAGATTTATCCTATGTGTATTGCAAAGCACCTTCGAGCACAGCGCTACACGTACAATTAAGGTAAGTATGGAAATGCAAAGATCCACAATTCGTTACCGGCTGGATAATATTTTGCTGATATACACCTTCTCAAAAGGCGCGTGTGGCGCAATGGTCGAGCGCACCTTGCAACACACACGTGGGATCGATCGCCGCACTCCTGGCCCACCAAGCCTTCCATCCCTCCGATGTGGAGAAATTGGTCCCAAACTTGTTTGGTAGGATAGCAGCACCGACTCTATAGATCGGTAGGCCACCGTTAGTCATTATAAAGGCCAGATATGCATTCAATCACCTTCAATGATGCTTAGTGAAGTCGAATGCATGGTTCATCCTTCAAGGATTGATCAACGCAGAGAGCTTTATCCTTTTATTACCGTTTATCAAACTCGTGTTAGTTTAACAATCGAAAAAGTTATTGATTATTATTACCGAGGCTAAACGACGGTCGGTTTGAAAAACACCTCAAGCATCTTATACTTGCAAAATCATTACACATTTTGGGAACTGCTAACGAAGTCTTAAATGGATTTACCTGATCGAACTTGCTCTTAACGCAGATCATATCCTCAATTTTTGAGTAAACAATGTCGATTCCCGGCGATAAAGAATAGACAAATGTGATTTCATTTGCTTTCGCAGACTCGATTAGACTCTTCAGGATATCTAGAAGCAAAAGTTCCTTGGTCGGCGCTAGAAAATTTTGTTATTAAATAATTCCAAGTCAACAGCAATGTATCGCTTGTGGAAACACACAAAGCTGTCCGTCTAAACTACAAGACCATGACGAGTGAAGTCCCATTCGTAACAGCATGGCTCTGAGACAACGAAATCGCCCAGTAGTTAGCCGTGGACCAACAACAACAACATCAAGATACCAACCTCGCAAGCCCAACAAGATCAAGAGCAGTGATAGCCAGTAATACCTGTCTCTTCGTTGTTGTAAGGTATTCGCCATTGTGGTCGATGTTTAAGGTCGTCTTTAGGTGCATAAACGTAGGTGTTGAGCCCAAGACGGTTAAGTCGAGAAAAGAGATGCTTTCGTTGTTCAAACGTCCACGGTCTTCCATAAAAGCCTGAGAAATGAAACGGAATTAGGGTCAAAATCCATTAGGGGAAAGATCCATTGGGAAACGTATTGAAGTCATAGATTCATCATAAAACCAGATTCATGGACCAAGTAATCCAAGAAATATGGAAAATTAAGGAATATGTCCACACCTTCGACAACACCACAGACAAATCCATCCGGAGACCTTGGCGATGCAGGACAACTGAACAAAAGGAAACAAGTTTGAGTGGATTTCAGGACGCTAAGAACTAACTGAAAGAGTTCGTACTATAATTAGCGGCTAAACAGACCTGCCGTCATCGAATCGAACGTCATCGCTGGTGATCATTGTCGACTCGTCCGACATGTCGATATGTGTATTTACTAAGCACGAGACCTCTTCACATAATTAGTTAGTACTGCCTCGAAACCGGTACTGATTCCAAGCTTCAGGACCTCTGCACTGGGGAACTGCCACTACAGGAACTCGGCCCACGAGTCGTGCGCAGACGACGCAGAGACATCCTCTCGTTCCCTGCCCTCGTCAGTGGTCGCCTCTTCCGCACGATCATCACCCGCCGGTTGGCCAGGATTTCCCATCGTGACCTACGTGGTTACTTCGCTACGTGGGTGACCGTTCTCCACGAATCCTGAAACCATCAGCTCTATGTCAGTGTGACTCCCACTTAGTTAGTCGAACAAACTCCATTCGTTTATGCTCTCTTCGAGGTTGTCTAGCTAGGATGGTCCCGGAACGTCGTACCATCTTGCGGGGACAATTCAGCACCCGGACGTTAGACTCCATGCTTTGAGACACTATCTCATTACAGTGATTCGATAAGCCATTGTGGTGAACATCATTGTGGTTTTCTACAATTTTTTTTTAGTCCGAAAGGGTCGTCGCAGTAAAAAGGATGAAGGATAAAGCTGTCCACGGCGATAAATCCCTGAGGGATGTGCAATGCATTCCACTTCATTGAGCATCATTGGAGACGAAAGTGATTTAATGCATATCAGGCCTTTACAAAGACTCACAGTGGCCTACCGATGTATCAAGCCAGTATTGCTATCCTATCAGTCAAGTCTGGTACCAATTCACCGACGCCGGAAGGATTGAGGGCTTACTGAGCCTGGCGCTTGGGGACCGATCCCATGTGCATTGCAGGGCGCCTCCAACCTCTGCCCTACCTGCGTGCATCTATAACATTACGCACAATAGATAATAATGCCTCCACTACTATACAAATCAATTTAAGCTGTGTGAGTGATCAAGAATGTTGAATAGAAGTGCTTCGTTAATGATACATTAGTGTAAGAGAGCGACCATATCCGTGATTTTGAAGAACAGGAAAATCATCTGTTGCTAAAAGTTCGTTTGCACCCCTCACATATCCCTTGCGTTCACGAAGTCACTGTTTTATTCTTGAGCAGACAAAAGATTGTCAATAACGAGGTTTACTGGGTACCATACTGGCCGACGTTTGAGCGATTTCGCCTTTTTTAGACCCTGGAAATGTCGAATTGACACGCAATCCATTCAGCCAAACACTTTCGTAGTCCAGGCAGAAAAACTCCATGCATAAATTTCATTCACATAGTGAGCAGATTCTTCTGAACACTAACTGTTCGGTTTTTTATAAGTCTTTTAGTTATTGTTGGAGTCGAGCCGCAGAGATTCTTAGGGACAAGTGATCAGTACGAATTATGGCACAAAGTCGTATATATAT
>UYYA01000752.1:0-34709 GCA_900624975.1 Angiostrongylus costaricensis | reverse complement strand
GAAACGTCAGCAATTGTGTTCTAATAAATTCTATATTAACAACCTCGTGTCTGCTTATTGATGAAAAACATTGAATTATAGCAAAACATTTTGCTGGCTTTAAAGAGTATAAAACCCTAATGAAACTACTTCACCTTCATGAAAGATGTAAAAAGAAACGTAACCGCAGTATATTTTTTTTTACTACACTGCGACTAGAACAAAGACTGACTGTAGGTCTTAGATGAAATTTGAAAATGTGATAAAATCCTATAAAATTATCCAGAACAAAACGACATGCCTTCACAATATCAGAAAGGAATAATGATAAGAATTTGTCAAAAGTAAGAGATACAGAAAACTTAACATCTAAGAATATAAGGTATTTCAAAACATGCCTGGCGATTACTTTTGGATCAGCAGTGTCTAAAGGCTCGATGATGTCTTCAGCTCCTTCCCACCCACCAAAAATATCTACTCCATTTGTTTCAATGTCGGTGAAACATTCCGCGATGTAAAGATTAATTACCCTAAAATATTTTTTAGATCAAACTAGACAACTTAAAGCCACGAAAGTCGATCTGCCAACCTATCAATAATAAACCGTGCACATTCAAAACGATTTTTTTCTTCACTCCATTCGATTCGTGAGGTTTCGCGGATACAGTATTCAAGGAACTTGTCGAGATATACCTAAAAACGGTGCGACCCATAATATTAAGCGAAATCAACTTAAAAACAATCAAATAACTTAAAACTTATTGCTCATTTTCAAACGTCACACTACTATGAAAAAAGAACAATAGAGTGAAATACAACAAAAGGAGGGAAAAAATGCGTTGCAGAAGCGTTAAGAACTAGCACTAATTCCCAAGTGAAACGCTAGTCTGTGTAGCTATACTCGGTAAAGAGGCTATATTTACGAAAACTACTAATAACAATTCTGACAACTCTGGTTCCCTTCTTATCTCCCGCTAAAACATACAGTTAACCAAAAACAGTATCGGCTCTGCCCTTCAATTAAACTTTATGCTCCGTTTTCAAACAAGTTTAATGCCTTTCAAACATTGCCTTTGCTTGTATGTTCAGTTTGTGCCACTGAAATAAGTATGAGAGAAGCAAACTCAAGCAATTTGCTTGCACGGATTCAAGTATGGCCGTAGATACCACAAATTTAGTCAACAGACTGGTCAACAAAGGCTTATTCCAAAGATTATGGTGATGGCACCCTTGAAGATGATATGATCCGTTTCCACAGAAGGTAAGCACTTGAAAAGTCTGCACGAGATTAACGCAGAATTTTTCCGAGCAAAAAGCTAGGTGCCAGTCTTAATAGAACTACAACAAAAATTCTGCAAATGGATACTATGTAAGCCGAACCAAAAGCAACGAAATCATCATTCAGATTTTTTTTCGCTTCTTTGGCGAATAAAAACGCGCCTTTCATGATGACATCATGACGTACAACGAAAAACCTTTCGAGTCATCAAAAGCAGTGAAACTTCTACAAAGTCGAATTTAAATCAACAACTTATAACAACTTTTTTCACGGGTTCATGTAGTCAAAAATTTTACCGTAACAGGAATAGATAAACTTGTAGGAGAAAAAACTATGGGATGAAATATCCGTTCTTGAAACTGAAACTGTTTTAAAAAAAAACGAAATTTTCCCAGGCAACCCTAAAAACAGTGCATTACGTAGAAAAATTTTAAACAAAACTTAGGTACATCAGCGAAAAAATTCCCGTTGACTATGGAAGGCTTAGATTATATACTTCAGCGGACATCTGTGATTGAAGGATATTGCTTAAGCAATAGGCAATCTACACAGAATTCCGACCTAATGCTGGTATTCGAAAGCGATTTTTTACGCTAATAATGCAACTAATGGAATACTACGGCAAGAAAAAATTAATACTTGAAGCATCTGTGCGCGCTCCTTTGCATTAGACACCGGTGTACCTGGTGCTGGAGGTGAGCCCATATTACGATCTGACCAATGAGTTGTTCCTGGGGTAGAATTAATTACAAACAGATTTAGTAATTCAGTTTCAAAAGCAAAGAGCAAACCAGCAGAATGGCAGTACTCCTGCAGTACCAATTCTGAGTTTTGGCCATCGCTCAAGGGAAAGTAAGGCAGCAAACATTGAAACACACGATCTAGGTCTTGGGTAGCCTGAAACTATTTGAGTCGTTTAGGTATACTATCTGTTAACACTAATAATAGTGATGAAGCTATCTTGAATGGAAAAACCACTACCACTGACCTTACCAAATACTCCAAGACTCTGGTAGAAGATGAGAAACAATCTGATTGCGATTTTTCGTATGGCAAGCAAGTTACGAGGATACAATACCTTCTTTAGAAGCGCTTCGATAGCATGCCGCTGCCAGCCTAGTTATTTTCATTAATCTACAACTAGTGCAAAAAATACTACTTCATTGCATACCATTCCCAACAAGCTCTGGTGCAAAGCAGAGTACTTGCTCCAGAGTCCACAGACCACTTTCACCTTCGACAGCACCTTGTGGGTTTGCCACAATGTCAGCCGACAAAAGTAGTTCATCCACTAAGTGGAATGTTTCAAAACTATGTTCCTCTATAAGCTGACGCTTTTCCTGCAATAAATCCACGTCAATGCAACTGAAAATTGAGCCGACAAAGCAATTACCTAATGGAAAATTCCACACCTGAGTAGATAACGAATCTAGCAGATTCTTTAAATGCTTCACTCGACTGATGTTGTCCCTGAATGGTTAATAAAGGCGTAATATTCCATGATGAATGAGAAAAGGGAAGCGTAAGATAAAATCGACTGTTTCGATTTTTACAGAAAAAAAACTAATACAATGTAACATGGCTGGGGCTCAATTTGGATATAAAAAGTCCTGCAAACGAATTTACGAAAGGAATGCTCTACCGAGTGTAGGAACCTCATAAGCCAGTAATGAGGTTTTACTCTCCAAAGGCTATCATAAATTTAAAATAACACCATTAAAAAGGGCGCGACAGCTAAACCTTGACATGTCCGTGAAACGATGAAGACTTCCCATCAAATCTGACGACTTGTTCGCCTTTCTAGCAAACATCGCTGTTCGGCACGTGGTCGCAAGTCCTGCGTCCTAGAGTTTCCAAGAACTTCCTCAATGAACTACGGCCCTTAAGATATCCACGACACCAATTAACTTGTAGTATATGGAGATTTTAACTACGAGATCAAACATTTTCAACATTTAGTAGAATAAATATCCTTTTAAATAGGTAAACGTTCTAGGTGAACCAATGACCACATATAGGTGGAGACGTATAGAACGTACCGTCAAAAAGTGCAAAACCAATAACAAGAAACGCTACAACAACTAGAGACTACTAGGGATACAAGTAGAGAACTTCACACAGATCGAGCCTATTTTATGCAATCATTGAAGTTACGGAATATCGGTTTTCGGAAAAAAAAGCATGGAAGTATATATAAACCTCATTCATAATATAAACATGAAATGAACATAACAGCATGTAACTTCCGAACAGAACGAATATTTGTCTTTAAAATCGAAAACTCAAAAATTCGAAACCAGACTTCAAGAAAACCTCCAACTGATGTGGTTGTACCACGACCTTCTATTTGAAAGAAAACAATCTATTTAATCAATTCGTAGAGAAAGCTAACCATGGGAAAACAAAATTCATTTTATCACTTCACAATAGACTACCTTAAAGGAACATCGGATATACACAAAGATGTTATAGGCTTCGTGTGGCCATCATACTTCATCACTACTTGCTCAGAGTCCATATCCCACAATTTAATGCGATTGTCCGATCCACCAGTGAACAACACTCTAGAATAGTGAATAATGCAATATAACGAATCGGTATAAAAACTGAAGAAACTTATGTCATTAGTGCACTCGATTTTATTGTAATTATAGTAATTTCCACATTGCTGACAGAGCTGATGACATATACTTCCAGACATGTTGATCGAGGAAGAACAAAGGGAATATAGGAGTTTTACCAATTAAAAAGGATAAAGTTCTCGGCATTCATCAATCCCTAAGAGATACACCATGTATCCAACTTCATTACGCATCGTTGGAGGTGATTGAGTGCATATATTTGAGTGACTGGCCTTTACAATGATTCGCGGTGGCTTCCCGACGTATCGAACCAGTGCTGCCATCTTCCCAGACAACTCTGGTACCAACCTGCCGACCCCGGAATGATAGAAGACTCGGTGAGCCATGGGCGGGAGGATCGACCCCACGTGTATCACAGAGCGTCTCCGAACAGTGCGCCACACGCCCCGTTAACAACTTCGCCGCTTATATTCGTAAAATTGCTCAGTATAGAAACTGCGTTTTTTGTCCTCTTTAAAGCACTGCTTACCTAGTATCCTATTTTTCGTCCCATGCTTGATTTCGTGTAGCTGCCGTATCTAATTCACATATAATTTGTCTTAGCACGCTCTATGAATTGAAACCAATCCATTCCGACCGATCCACGTCCATCATGTACCAGTCATATACACCATCCTCGTTAGCAACAGTCTGTATTACACTATAAGTACAAACGGATAGCAATCCCCGCGGGAATCAGGGACATCTTAGTATACTCCTCATGAGTTAAACTTTTGGTAACTTCGCACCCTTCTCAGCAGAAACAGTCTCTGTGATCAGACGAACAAAATCGTCTGAACAACAGTTTATTCTTTCTAAGTGTAGAGAATAAATTTTCTCGTCCGAAAACTAGTGTGTTAGTAAACTGCCAACTGGATAGTAAACTACAGCAAAAACCTCTGTGTAGTAGAACGGCCCAAAAAGAGAATAATTTGATACCAATCCTCGCTGGCCGATGTCTTTCCATGTATGAGCGGAACCGATTCAAGTCGGACTCTACATTTTAGTGCTCACAGTGTGGCGACAGCACGCTCTGATTTCGACACAGTCAGCAACCAATAAATAGTCAGACGTAGTCAATAGTCATGCAGTAAACCGAATATCACGTGTTTTCGCACATGTATTAACTAATTTCAAAAAACTTTACTGAAATCTCATTTACCGCGAGTCACAAGTGAAAGCTGAATCCCAGTTCCAGTCACAACCAGCATCCATACTTGCTTTTAATGAATGGTCGCGGGCGTCCAGTACATGAATCATGTTGTCAGAACCTGTAGTGACAAGCACCTGACCGTCTGGCGAATATCTAAACAAAAATATGGCAAAACACTGTCAACCTTCGATACCAACTACTGTGCGACATACTAGCGAAGACGAGAGTGGTGAATCAGAAATGCAATGATAATGATTTCCTAGCACATAGTGAAATAATACTTTTCTAAACCGTACGAATAGTCAATACATTTCTTCACAGAGTTCAGTTTACATGAGGCTGTTACAGAAATTTATCTGGACACCGTTTTGGTGGCTTCGCCTTTTTCAGAACCGGATTAATCCAAATCGATTGTCCTCGGCTGTCCATTCTTGGATTAATCGAATAGACTAGACTCGGATCAATTCGACTTTGACAAAGGCGAAAGTGCCGAACCGTTAGCCGAACAAACATTTGTATCAACCTAGTGTAAACTGAACAATCCAAAGAAGTAAAACGATGACGACTTCACCTTTATCTTTCTTTATCACATAAATGTCTATTCCACTTTCAATTCACCATTTTGATGAGAAAGTGAAGGTGTATTGGCTTTTTACAATAAATTGCAAAGCCCAATATATCCCTTAGATACGCCAACAAGCCTTTTTTTTTCAATATAATCCATATTTCACACCTACTATGCGAATCCCAGCACTTTAAGCATTTGATTTGTTTCCTCGAATCCACCATCTACGAAGGTCTTCGGACTCCTCCGCACGTGGGTTCCACTGATTCTTGAGGACTGTCGTCTTCTTTATGAATGCAGTTGAATGCCTGTCGAGTTGACAGCTTTGCAACAATTAGATAGCCGCGTTCGAGCGTTAGCTTTTGATCTGCAGAAAGAGAACGAGTGAAATATCCCCAGACAGGTCTGATACCAACCAGTAAGAACGAGAGGCTTAGTGAACCCGGTGCGAGGTCGAACCAGTACCGTGCTCGTGACCATCGCCATCACTATTACTATGCTAACAACCCTGCCATGGATTTTAAATCACAGTAAAAAAGAGCGTTTTCCCATCTTCTAATATATACGTTTATAAATATATACATGTATATAGAGGGATAAATAAGTAGATACATAAATGTATGTACATATATACATACATTTTAGTGGTGCCAAAACAATTTCACTTTCTATTATTTCGTATTCAACGCAATTTCCATCGTTTTTTCTTGCTCTGACCTCAATTCTGTAACGAAAATTTGTCGCAAATTTTGCGCTGATTTCACTTTCTCTTCCTAATCTGGTTGCTCTAACAGCTTACCGTGCCCTCATGGTGGAAGTGTTCCCGAATATCAAAATGCGATGGGGTTTTCTAAGCTCACAAGTCCGTCTTTTCTATCCAGAAACATGGCAAAAACTAACCCTTTGAAAATCACTGTCATTATGCTAGCAACCTAGTCTCAAAGTGACAAATGTCTTTCGGGTCCATTACAGCATGCGACTGTCAGTACGACCTGGTAACGCACTAACAAGATGATTACGTTGATACTCCAGGGAAAACTAGAAGTGGCCCATCTAGTAGTAAACCAGTCTGCACACTGGACACTCCGATCAAATCTCGATTTTCATAGGAAGTAAGTGAAGATACTTCCAACGGTTTACCGCCTCATCGTGACTGGGTTCCTGGATTTCGGGCTGCGATGTACAGCAGAGGGATTGATCACTGAAGCAGAGCCTCCCAAGCTGAGAAAGAGCCCGGCGTTTCCATCAGGAAGTCCAGCTAAGAGTAAACCAATACGAGAGTCCACCACCGTCCTGGTGTCAAACTAGTCGCATGGTGGAAAATCGCCCTCTGGTCCACAAAGACAACGACTGCCTGTGGTGGTGACGACCTGGAGTAGACTTCGGCTTGGCTGACCTCCGGACTCCAGGGAACCAAAATGGCCAAACCAGGAACACTCCGAAAAAATGGAGACTATGCTGGGGCCGGCACAACCAACCAATGAGGACGGGTCACCCAAGTATCCAAGTAAATAAGTGAAAATAGATCAACGTGACTACGACACATCATGAAAAGTGTTTCATGCTTTGTACGTAAAACACTAAAAGAACTTCCACACTATTCTTAAGGCAACAAGGCACATCAAATTCCATACAGTCGTCTTATCAAAGAAAAAGAAGACCCATGCCGATTAAATGAGGGGAGCATCCGTTCAGAAAAGAACCTCTCTCCTCAATCTCCTCAAAAGATTAGTATCACGAAATGACTAATCACTAACTTGGGAGTGTAAGTGTGGCGTTCTACTATCACTTGAATGAAGCAATCCATAACAGAAAGTCTATAAATCTCTTGCCGGAGATTCAATGTAAGACCGGGAAAGTAGATTGAAAATGAATCGAGAAACTTGGAATATAATCCAAAATATGAATGGAAATTGTCTTTCTGGCCTATTGTTTACTAAGAAAAGCTTTCGAGCGTAACTGCCGCTGGAAATCGCCTAACGGAACAAGGTGAAGACCCATCACATGCAAAAAAAACGACATCCTGGCAGTGTTAGTACTCCGTACTGAACATCATCACTGTCTTATTGATACGAAGACCTAATTCAGTCGCAAGTAGTGATCCCGAATGAAGACTGGGTGCTGGTCACTGAAGGGCATAAACGTTGTACCAAACACAACACAGTTCTTTAAATACAGACCGCATCTCCATAACCACTAAAGATCCCCTCCGTGAGCAGAGAACTGAAGACAGAGCTAATTGCATCGCACCTAAAACCACGTAATAAACACATATTGTAAAGGATTCTTGCAGAGCCAACAACGATCCAGGATGAAAAAAAACTATAGAAAACTGTCTAAATAGGCGTATTTGGGAATCGTGAACAAACATTCCGGTATCGGTCAATGAAGTTGAATTGCCTACTACTTGCTGCCATAATATTAAATTGAAAACGGAAAAATTCTGCTATAATTTCTCCTCTTCCACTACTCCAGTTCCAGATACCACAATCTCCGACGAAAAAAAAATTAACCAAGATTCTGCCCCTAAAAACCAATTATAATCGAAAGCACGTAAAGACTCCACAGTTATAAGACCAAAAAGTACCACAATTAACTTTCTTCGAGATTGGAGCCACAAGCACAATGTACTTATGGCAGCCGACGTAATAACTCATTTTCAGAACGAAGGAATCTCTGACCATAAAGGGCGTAATACAGGTTCACCCTCTGCAAGAAGGATGACCAAAAGTATCATCTTAGCCGCTTGATGTAATTCCTAGTGTGCTCTACAAACTATTGGATAAAATTATGTTCTTGTGCACAAAAAATTTAAACGAAGCTCAGTTAGTCGAGCATGCAGACCAAACGGTTGGAAATATCAAAGAAGTCTGTCATGAATATTACCTGCACTTGTTCAAGCCGTGCGGCATAACAACTGTAGCTACGAAAACATAGTTCTTCCAGTGATCTTTCAACTTCCAGTAACGAAAATAAGTTCAATGGGTCTAAATTATTTGACCAAATCTGCTCACCGACGAAATGCAGTTTACAGCGAGTGCAACGTTCTGCTGATGACTATCACTTAGGCAGAGCTAAACTCAAGATATTGAAAGAAGCAAAGACACGACTACACATAAATCGGAAGAAAACTTGATCCGCATAAATCTACAGTGTGCAGTGCAGGTAAACAGATTAACACGGATGATCACTCTGATCACATATACCACCACATGTCTAGCAGGACATCTCGGTGATGTAATGAGAAGAACAAAGAACATCCAACTCCGTGCCCACCTTTTCGACTCCGTGAATTTTCCTACTTTAAAATACGTGTCAGAAACCCGGTCGCTACGCAAGCAGAATGAAAGATTACTCAGTGTCATAGAAATTGCAGTCGAAAGGACGATGCTAGGTGTATCCGGTACTACGCAAATGAGGGAGGAGACCCGAAGCTCTGACCTAAGTCTACAACCAAAAATCAAAGACACCGTTATGGCAAATTATTGAACATTAGGTGGGCCGGACATGTCACGTGATGAACGACAACTGAAGGACAAGAGCCGTTAGTGACTGAATTCCACGGGATGTCAAACGTACTGCAAGAAGACCACCGAGCCGAAGTTCAGAGTTCATCATTAGAACCCTTAAAAAAAGATATGATGCTCAATGAGTCCCTAGAAGGAGTAGAATCCACTGGGCACCTCCTGCATGGGACAGGGACAAATGGAAATGGAAGTTTCATTGGCGCCCGCTCAAATCATTAGACTATCAGCGAGGCTACGTATGATACAGGTGATGTATCCGAACGTTGAACCAACAAGTAGCACAGAATGTGCTGCGCTCCTGTCTTTCATAGAAGGCACCAACCAACTCGCAGGCTTAAAACTCCATTTTAACCTTTGTGACCTAGTGGTCTTCCCAGCGCTCTGCAACATAACAAACGCATGGCTTGACATGGCAGTCACATTAGAAATTCCGAGGTTGGCATGTGTTACATTCGCACATATTGCGCGAGCGGGAAACAGTAAACCGCCCATTTCTCTATGCCGCGTGCAACAGTAGCCCTCCTCGATTGCGTGTTCCATAACGTTGTGTGAACTTTCATCCTGCTAACGTAGCGACCAGGTTTCCGACGCATACGTTGAGAAAAAGAGAAACGTGGAGTCGGAAACGTGAGCATGGAGTCGACTGTTCTTCGTTCTCCTCACTACAACCTCGATGATCTTAGAAGCTCTCCAAGCCGCTAACTTCCTTCTGCACAACTCTGGAGCTAACTAGCTCATCATGTTGATTTCCCAACCGAGATAGACGTAACTAAAGCGTTCGGAGTTATTCATTCCTCTGAACCTGAATGAGGTATATGTAGCCTCTCCGTTCTACATTAACACCATTTTTCTGAGAATTAGTCGAAGACCAATCTACCAACAGGCGTTATCGCGAGATGGTATCGCCTTGCTTAACCTTTGTTTTAACGTCGATGTTAATACCGTTATAGAATGTTGACATTTTCGTTGCAAAATTCCTTACATAGCTCATGCAAAATCTTTATACACTATGGGGATTCACCATATGTCCAGGGCTTCCATGACTGCGTCATTCTCAGCTAAGTTAAAAGCTTTCTTTAAATCGATGGAAGTGAGACAAGCGGTCTCTTGTACTCTCGCGATATTTTAATAAATGTTGTTATCGTGTGGATGTGATCCATCGTACTGAACCCTTTTCGAAACCCTGCTCGTTCACATAGCTGTCCTTCGTCCAGCGTTCTGTCAATCCTGTTTAGAATGACTCGAGTGAAAAGTTTGTCGGCGACAGACAACAAGCAGATTGGGCGACAGCTGCCAATATCGTGTAGGCCACCCTTCTTGAACAATAACACGGTCTTGTTGGTCTTCCACTGAGTAGGGACCTTGCTTTCGGACAGGTAACGTGTGAAGGGCCGAGCCAGTTTGTTTATGAGAACTTGCGGTAGGTTCTTCAGATGTTTAGATCTTATCCTGTCCTTACTTGGTGTTGTGCAGTTCTTGTTCATCAACGAAATAGAATGCCGGATTTCAGATGGGAGAAGCGCCTGTCTTCAATGTCTTGCAAGTTCGGGAATGAGTGGGCAGATGCCCGTGGATCGCGTCGCACACACACGCTTGCTCGAGTATTTCTGAAGACAGATGTCCCTTGATTATTTTGAAAATTTCAGCTTTCATAGCGCTAACTTGAAGATCTCGAATGATCCGATCGTAATCCTCGTCGATGTTATCAAGAATGGATCTTCCCAACAGCCAACTAATGAACTGAATAAATTCCAGTTTATGGTGATTTTTCGACTTCGTTTTTGTACTGAGCGGCTTTCTCTCTTTTACGTGCGAAATGAAATCTTATGGTGAAATGGTATCGATCCATATCTCTTCAATCGAAAACGTCCAATTCGGGTTGTTAGCTATTCAAATATATCAACATCAGTGCCCAAACTCGTGTTAACGAGAACGCCGACGCCATCGACTCCTACACTTTCGTTTGTTCCAGTGAACAGTTCTTCTCCGTGTCGTAGACGGCGTTGAAAGGGTGGTATTGTCTAATTCCGGGCAGGCGGGCCGATGGCGTCGTACCTTTTCCTACTTCCTTGCATGATCACGTCTTCTATCGAGGAGACAGTTGCACGTATGCTTGCACTACACGCAGGTACAGATCGTCACCTTAGTCCTTTGCAATTTAGGCAGCTTAGGATGGCAATGAGATTTTAGCAGCTTCTCCGTACTCGCTTCTTTCGGGATCAGGGAAACACAGCCCGTTTATTTTACTGTGCTTAGCTTTTTGACACCCAGTTTGCTCTGAACGTGGGAGCTAGGTACACTCACAGGTAACTTGCCAGTCTCTCCCAGAATAGACATGGAGCTTATTTGCTGGAGGCGACTTCTAACCGCCTTCCACTTATCTCCCTGTCATTAAATCGCAGGCTTTTGGTAGAATTAACTCTTGGGGTACAATCCGCATAACCCAAGCACGCATGCACAAATACGTTCTCGACACAGACGGTATGTGCCAAATAAGCGATACATCTCAGTGGATCAAAAGGTCGTTTTTGACCCGCTATTAACCTATCCGCCACCTACGGACGCGTCCCGTTGCCTTACGACTAACCAGCATGAGATCTTTGCATGAGGGAGATCTGTGGCTGTTGTTATCGAAAATCATACGTAGACAAACTTATTTTTTTGGATACTTGGATGGCCCATCCTCACTGGTTGTACGGATCCCAGCACAATTTCCATTTTTTTCGAAGTTCTGATTTAGCAATTGTTTCCGTGGAGTTCCGAGGTCAACCAGGCCAAAGTCTGTTCCAGCTCGTCACCACCAGAGGAAGTCCCTGGTCCCTGCCGTTGTAGATCAGAGGGAGATTTGCCACCATGCGACTAGTTTGATACTTGGTAGTTTGGAGAGATGTGGAATAGAAAGTAAAACTGGTTCTGGGAGGGTGGTAGCCAGTTGGTTAGTGACATAGTCCATTAGGAGGCATGTAATGGTTTGGCATCTCACCAACACTCTCTCCTAGTCAACAATGGGAGCACCTTAGGTCGGCTATCCCCAAGAATTCAAGGCAAATTGACCAGCACTCCACGACATTCATAAAGAATACGAAACCCTCAAACAGCAGTTGAAACAACACGCGAAATGATCGAGGGCCCTTGTGAACGATGAAGCAAGGAAGATGAATTGAATTCAAGAAATTACGGGATCCGCACAGATGTAATGACGGGCCATGTAAAAGAAATTTGTTGTTACTACCGAATTACGATAACAAGAGCTAAACAAGGCCTTGAAAGTGCGTTTGTAAAAAAAAAAATTTGCAATTTTTGCTTCACTCTCATCAATGTTTCCCTCTCAATGTATATATTTTCCTTATACGATGCAGGACTTCTGGACCTTTTCTAGGCAATTCGTTATACCTGCAGCTTAGTCCATATGATTTACAGATCGCACGCTTTCCTGTGTCATTGTTCTTTAGTCTAGCCAGCGTTTCCGTGGTTTTCTCGACATATTTCTAAAGATAATAATGCTAAGCAAAACGGATTTCGAAAAAAGTCAACAGCTTGAACAAAACATTTAAACAATGTAAATTTATCGCTAGCAAGTATGAAAATAAGAAGAACATAAGCATTTTTAGATTTGGAATATGATAACTGAGAAAATGGAACTCTATTACTACTCACCTTCTGCGTCCATTCATCTGAGCCGTTGCTTAGATCCCACACAATTAAGTACCCTATAATTCACCACTATTTTCAAAAAACAAAACTATTTGCATGTAATTGACCAGAACGACTTTCTATTGACCTCGGCATTAATCAAATAATTCGCAATATTATATTTGTCACTCAGACAAAAGACCACCTTAGCTCGACAAGAAATGTGTATACGTATATATATATACATATATATATGTATTTACATGTATCCAAACGTATACACATGCATATATATATATATATTTAAGCGCATGCATATAAACGTATAATATACATATGTATATACGTATGTACATATACATGAACATACATATTTATATATGTGCATGCACTTATATATATATATATATATATACAACGCACAGATGTATTTCCGAAAAGTACATGCGTCTCACTTTTTAAGGGCCTTTTCTCCCACAATTTGGTTGGTTTTGTTATTCAGAGCTACCAAGTCGTATCCACATCCACTGATATAGTGTGCTTCGTGAAAAGTGGAAAAATGAAGGACATGATGTGAAGTGAAACCAGTTGCTTTCAGAAGTTTAATACCAGACCGATGAGCTAAATTATCACGAACAGGATTACTCATGGCTCCTTAACAATGGAATTAAAAATGCTACATAATTTATTGGAAATTCCCGGTGCCGAGGGTAAAGAACTAAGAAATCATTGAACTGAACTAGCTGTGCCATTAACTCAGATAATATCGATGATGGTAATATCGATTACCTGTACCATCCGTAAACTATGGCATGTTAGCACTGATGAGTACAATGAAGCTATTGGGAAGATTTAACGCAAACCTTGTTTCTTAACGGTGTTCTTGAGTTGCGAAAGGGAACCACAAGAAACAATGTGCGAGAAAAAAAAACAAAGAGTATCGCGCGACGTCTATACTTTTCGGCAATCACCAGAATTAATGGGAAATGCGTTAGAGCCAATATGATTAATGGTGAAGACGGATCACGCAAACGATGATGAAATAAATAAAATACCTCGATTTGTTATACCAGCAAGAGTATTCGCTAATGGATGAATAGCAAGGCTTGTTA
This sequence comes from Angiostrongylus costaricensis, assembly GCA_900624975.1. NCBI lineage: Eukaryota > Metazoa > Nematoda > Chromadorea > Rhabditida > Metastrongylidae > Angiostrongylus > Angiostrongylus costaricensis. The sequence continues at coordinate 20,840 of UYYA01000752.1, read as the reverse complement.
CAAATTCTTGATAAGAAAGTGGAGGCATAGGCATTTGAATATGCCCATCTCGACGTAGATCCCAAATATACACTTGGCCTAAACATGCAGAATTAAGCGGAAGACTATCACTATATTAAACGACTGCGTACTGTGAAGTAACATCCTTTCATTATAAACTCGGAGCGCTTTGAATTTATATAAGTTCATACGATGTATGCGAACAATGTAGAATAGTAACACAGAGAATATAGAACTAGCTGAGAGAAAGGGAAAACGAAGGACCAGCATGGTGTGGTGGTGAACGCGTTAGCTCCCAGAAAGTGTACTAGCGTGTTCGATTCCCACCGCAGAAACCGGCGGTCCGGAGTTTTGCACATATCTCAGCATCATTGTAATATACAGTATTTCTGAATATCTTAATACTTAATTTCCTAAAATGGTTTATTTTGTTTGCAAGAAAAGAACGTCCACACAAACCAGCTTGATCAGCAATGAAAAGTTCCACTTGATTCCCATGAATAACTACACTGGTTACTGGATCCAGATTCTATAGAAAGGAAATAAGTTCATACTGCTACGTGCACATCTCCTTAAAGGAGGCAAAAATGACGAATAACGAAAACCACTTTGACAAACTCACATCAAACACCCTTTGGCAAACTAGTTGATTTACTCGCATTTCATAAACTCGACAAGAATGATCTTCACCTCCAGTGTACATCCATCGACTTTGGGCCTAAAATTCTTGTTTGTATTTCTGAAATACGCTTATAGACTAATTTTGATAGTACAAACGTAGTAGTTCAGAGTCTTTAACTGAAAAAGTGAACGTTTTCTAACGAGATCACTACAAATCATTTGTTTTGACGATTAGGAGGTTGTGTACCAAATAAATAAGTCGACTATGTCCGTAATAAGAAGGACGAAACAACTCGCAATACCACACTTTCCGAAAGAAATAATTACAACCTAAACTTGTTTGTAGTAATATACGTAAGCGATACGATAACAAGACAAGGGGATAAATTAAAATGAATGAAATTTGTAGGCTTATAAAACGACGTAAAAAAATGTCTCGCACCAGTGCTGCTGTCCTCTCAGACAAGTCCGGTACCAATTTGCCGGCACGGAGGTAAGGAGGGCTTGATGGACGAGTAGGCGCTGGAACAGATCCCATGTGCACTGCGTGGCGCCTCCGACCACCGCGGTACATGCGCCCATGCGCGTCCATACACCTCCAAACGATGCATAATGAAGTCCAACGCATGGTACATCCCTAAGGGATTGATCAACGCCGATGAGCTTTTTTTAAACTATAGAACGACGTTCCTCCCAACGGTTTGCCGCCCATCGTGGGTGGGAGGTGTTCCTGGATGTCGGACTGCAATGTACAGCGGTGGGATTCGTCACCCGCCAGGGTCTACTGAGCTGAGGAGTCCGGCGTTCCCAACAGGGAGCCTAGCTAAGAGTAAGCCAATATCAGGATCCACCACCATCTTGGTATCAAAGTCGCACGGTGGCAAATCCTCTTCTGGTCCACAAGGGCTACGACTGCCTGTCCTGGTGACGACCTGGGGCAGACTTTGGCCAGGCTAACCTCGGGATTCCAGGGAACCACAATGGTTTAACTAGCAAATCTCCGAGAAATGATGACTATACTGGTGCCCGCACAACTAGTGAGGACGGGCCGTTCAAGTGAGTAAATAAGCAAAAACGATGTTCATGATGAAATTCTACCTCGAATCCAATTGCCGTTACGTTTTTCATGATTTGCTCGAAGCAGACAATGGGACTTATGTGGTTAGCTGGTTTCAGCGATGTCATGTCATATATTTTCAGCTTCTGAAACGCAGCAATAGCAAGTTGGTATCCATTCGGAGTGAAAGCCATCGCATTGACCTTAAACAATCACAAATTTAAGACGATAAATATAACATGGAGCACACACCTGCATTGAAATATAGGTAAATAGGCAATTCTTTGGACATTGTATCCTTCTCCCTTACATTACGCAAATTGCTTAATATGTAAGAATCCGACATACCGAATATAAACCGCATCACCTTTAAAAAATAAAGAAAAAGTAGGCACCTGTGAATCAGAATGCGGAATTGTTGCCACATGCTTGCTCGATCCGACGTCCCAAATGCGAATAGTTTGATCATAAGAAGCTGAAGCCATAAGGCTGTGTCCATCCATTATCTCTGGATGATTTAGACGTTGATTATTTAAGCTGATGTACCACGTACTAATCCACTAACAATTAATAACGCTCTCAACAGAGATTCCTGACAATGTACCTTAACGTACATGCTCCCATAATCAAAGTAATCACTCATTCCACTGGACTGTCTGGTTGTAACTGCACATAGTTTACGTACCTCAACTCTCTTCGCATTCAATTAGCTACCACTAGGTTACGACAATTCTGATGTATTTTGCGTTTTAGTGTATATCTACAGGTCCAATGATCGATAGGGACTTTTTAAAACGCAAAGAAATGTAGTACACTGATTCTTTCTTGGAAGTTAAAAGAACTAAAGTAGAGCTACTTAATACCAAATCAAAGGCATAAGCTCTAACATGTCGATGAATTCATGCGTCAAAACATAACTTTAATAACGAAGGGAACCGTATCCCACTCACATTTGCAAAACAATGGCCGTTTCCCAGTCTAACCTTTTCACGACCGTATATCTTGATTTCAATGCGAACCTCAGCTAAGCTCCAATGACACGCCGTCCGATGAGCGAGTCGCGTGAAAATATCCACGGCTGTGTAAGGGTTGAATCTCTTGTGGTGTAAGATCTTTTTAGTGCACAAGGTTGACCAAAACTGCTTCGCTTTCAATACTTCCACGTAGATACATTACTCTTTAATCACATAAAAACCTTCAGATCCTTTGTAGTCAATCGATGGCTTGTCAAACACAAATTTTGTGCTGGGGTTGGTTCATGAACACGTATTCTCAGCTACACTTGCAAAAAGCCGTTTCGGATGGTGTTAATGGAATCGGTGGATGTAAAAAAAACACAAAAGAGACACGGAAATATACCTCGACTACAAAAGAAGCATACTAAAAGGTAATAACACCATGGTTAGACAATGGACAAGTTTTTATTTCATCGAACAGAAAGGTTAGATCGGAAGCAAGAGGCGTTCAAGAACATAGAAACATAAGCAGCAGACCATATCAGGTATGTAAAAGCTAGAGAGACACGGAAGAAATTTGAGGGCAGCAAACATTAGGACAATAATGTCGAGAAACCACTGAGTCCCACCTCTTGCGCAGACTTACGGACCGTTCATCTTCATTTCAATGCACATCTCATTCGCATTGCGTGACATGCGATCGTGGAATGCTCAACCCAACATACCACAGTTTAGTTTGCCAATAATGTACAAAATCTCCCATTCTCGCAATAAGAAATTATCCCAAAATGTCCAGAACTCGTACTTTTGTCACTGTTTTAGTCGGGACTCGTCTCTCGAAAATAAAATCAGTTGAACAAACGTTATTTCGTCCATTGGAATACCATGACGCCTCAAAAGCGCGGCTGATGTTTATGGCTACAATAACTTACTAAATTCACTTGGATGGTTGGATGGCCCATCTTCACTAGTAGTGCGGGCCACAGCAAACACTCCATTTCTTCGGAGTTTTGCTGAACAAGCTGTAGTAGCTCCCTCGAGTCTCGAGGTTAGCCTAACCAAAGTCTACCCCAGGTCGTCATCATCGCAGGCAGTCGCCGCCCCTGTAGATCAGAGTGAAATCTGCCACTATGCGACTAGCTCGATACCAGGACGGTGGTGGATCCTGGTACTGGTTTAGTCCTCGCTGGTATTCCTCATTGAAACGCCGAATTCCTTTTCAGTTTGGGAGACCCGGCTAAGGAGATGAATTGTCCCGCTGTACATCGCAGCCCAACACCCAGGAACACCTTCCACGCACGATGAGGCAGTAAACTGTTGGGAGGATAGCCTATTACAGAAACTCAAAATCTACTTTCATATCTATTGGAAATTTCTATTCTGAACAACTTCACAAATCACATAACAGCCCTAAAGAAGCGCATCTACTCCTTAAGAAATTTAGGAAAGTTTCTTCTATAAACCGACCGACCACGTTTTCAACTGCACAACTATTCATCTAGATCTGGAATTTGTAAGTAGCATGCGAACAAATAGCTTCCGAACCTAATTGTTAAGAAAGGTTCTGAAAATACAATACATTAGGGACCTACCTAGATAGAATGGATTTTAAAACTCATAACATGCTAAGAATTGATCATAGCACCTATGAATACCTCTATTCGATTTCATTACTTCAGCACCACAGTATATGTATCAAGAACGGTCCAGAAACCTCTTTATATAACCGAAATCTTGTACCAAGTAAGAGAATCGACTATGACGAGCAAGTTACACACCTAGTGTTCTTAGCATTTAATATTTAAAAGTACAATAATGTGATATGACATGATCACAGCTGTATACGGTGACCTTGAGTACGACCAGTTTTATATACAAACAGAAATTTAGTAAAATACTTTAAAAACAGAGATACTGCCAAAGTATGAATGCAAGTGATAAACTGATTAGTGAACTAGTATGAATAAAGTGGACTATAACAAGAGGCGATTCCATTATTATTAAGTGATTCCCTCGAAGTGGAAGGGAAGTGAACCGGAAACCCATAGGGCGTAAGAGCACAACATTGCGAGTGTGTGGTTAGTCTGTATAACATGACAACGAGGTAAAAGTGTAGTTATGAAGAACATTGTTAAATTCGTTACAAAGAAAGAAAAATAAGATGAAAAATTAGTGGTTATGCACAACACAGATACTCAAGTTAATCGATCGCTAATCGTTTAAGGAAGAAAAGAACGAAGGTGTGTGTTAGGTACAACTTCCGATGGACTTCATAAAAGCTCTAACTAATTTATGCTGCTTGAATGACTAAGAGATGGTTGGTGACGTATCTTCGAAGACACACGTGAGATGGGATTGGAACCCTGTGATGCCATTACTCTTTGCAGTATGCTAACCCACTGATTGCATTCTTCCTTCGTCAATGCCATTAGGAGCCATTCCCGAACAATCCCAGTGTCTAAAAAATGATGTACATACTTATGCCTGAGTTTTCGCTATTGAAATAAACGACGTAATATCCTTTCGGATTAATCCAACTGAAATAGCTAGACTAGCAATTAAAAACTGTTATAAACGATCAATTTCTCACTAAACCATGAAGCTAAATAAGAATAAATGGAAAGAATAGACTTACATTTACACACAGTCAGCTGAGATGAGTTCACGTGATCTTTATGAATTTTCAAGCGGCAGTCTGAATACGGTCCATTACAATACGAATTATATTTAAAAGACACAAGACACTTCTAAAGTGAAAAGTAAGAATATTGTGTATAACAAACTTTTGCACTCATATGCTGGTGGTGGTCGAACTAGATCTGATAGCTTCTTGTTGCAGATATCACAGTATGTGCTCATATGGAAAGCAAGTTCTTGGAAGTCATGACTCTTCCACGATTCCTAAAGATTATTCATATATAGACCAAGCACAGTTTAAAATAAAATAAGAAATAAGAAAATTATAGCGAATCATGAATAAGCTTACATCTTTCTGTGAAACTGCAGTGATACTTAAATCGTTCGTTGAGGCATTTCGACTCGTTGAACCACTGTCCCGATCATCGAACATTATCTATACGAAAATATAAGCAAAGTTATATACAAAGGTATAATACTCGTTTATGTCCACAGGGTGTTGAGATATGAGCAAGACTGGCAACCTCATGTGCTCATCGGCATCGAGTGAATGCTGACGTACCCAAAAAGTAAAAAGATGGTTGGAGAAAGCATATTAAAGACCTCGGTTGGCGTGGTAGATAGTACGCTGGCGTTCGGTAAGAGTAGTAAGGGTACTCGCTGGTTCGAAATCCAACTGAAGTACCGAACATTGCTCATATCTCAGCACACATATGGTTGTATTTCACGTCGTACCCAGCCATGAAAAAGAATAGGCAGCAGATTAAATTTATTTCCATACACATATGTACATGGATATATATATATATATATATATATATATATAACAGAGATCTAACACAACGATATTAACATAATCGCGAAGATCTGCGTAATTCAATATACATGTGAGGAAGAAACTACACGATCTCCGTCCGTTACGTTTTTTTTTATTTCTCTCTCCGTTATTTCAAGGCGTTACATACCAGAATGTTTCTTCATATGTACAAACCAATTTTGCGATACTTTGTGTACGAACATTTTTCTACAAATTCTGAACCGAAGGACAACGTGTACCGTACACAGCAACATTTACAAAAGACAGTTTTTTGGCACGCGAAAAAACCCCTTCTCAAAAACCAGAAAAAAATAACAACAGCAAAATAACAATAACGTAACTTACATGGAATATCCTCCGAATCTGCTCAGCATCAGCTACACGAACATCAGCTGCAGTTACTAGACGTACGTGACAGAGTTGGCTAGAACGGTTTGTGATTTAAAGATACTAGAATTTGAAAAACAACAAAATAAAAATAAACGAACCGAGTATCTAACGACATAACCGCGGTCGAATGAGGTTTCTCGTCCGGGAACAACTGTAGGGCTACATGATTAAGCACAGCATAGTAGTTGACCCACTAAAATTTCACTTTTACTACCTCAATTGAATCCATTCCGGCCAGCTACCGTATTTCTTGACTGGACCAACGGACTACGCGCAATTTTTGGTCGGTCGCAGCCTTCCTGATTCTTTTTTTGACAACGGAAAGATGTTTTCCTAATAATTTGAGTACTTGGGAGGTTCTGAACACGAAAGGACTGTAGAAAAAACTTTTCTTTGTAGTTCTACGGGTATAAATGATACGTATGCTAGCATTATTGTGTGTTACTATAGTCCATTATGCAAACACACTGTTCTCTGCATTTTAAAGTACTTTACAGCTCATGTCGAGTCCATTTCGGTATTTTTTATACCCAGGCATTCCATAAAATAACCATGATTCATCATAGGGATTAAACCAAATAACAGCTGTTAGTCAAATTACCGGTTTGTGCACTTCTCGAAAAAAAAGTTTTTTGTAAATCATTAAGTGCAGAAAATGGCTTTTCTGGTCCCACCCGTACTATTTTAATCTGCTTTCGATTAGCTATTGAATGAGCATACATAGTCCGGTGAAAAACTGGAACCCATTAAACTGAATATGGACAATATAGTGCCCACACGGCGCAGAATGTGTTAATAAAGCGAAACATGATATCAATACCTTCATCTTTCTGCTGCCTGCGCTTCTCTTTTCGGGCTTCATTGATACCCAACCGGCATGTGGAAGGTTGCGGATTGTATGTGGTATACTGTCACGAGAGCCCAAGGACCTGTAATTCCACAGCCTCCACGAAGAAATAATGTCAAGATAACAAAAATTTACAGACCGCGTATCATCAATTGTACCGTCACGTCGCCGTCTCATTTCTTCCAACTCTTCTTTAAGTTCTTTCACTTCAAATCGCAAAGCATCGTTATCTCTTTGCGCTTCCTCCAATTCCCTGGTCATTTCAGTCATCATACGTTCTTTATCATTATACACTTCATCAAGTCGCGTCAAAAGGCGGCGATTTTCCTGTTGATGTTGGATCTAAAAAAGACAATATATAGTGCGGAAAATATATAGGTGAACGCAAGGCCTAAACGAGCCCGTTTGTCTACTTTTCGGAGAAGAAACAATCAATAACTCAAAAAACAAAAGTAAAGAAAACGTAAACTAATTCATTCAAGGAAGATTTTATTTGAAACGTACAATCTCGCGATCCTTCTTGAGCAGATCGGATTTGTTGACATGCTTGCCACCTTTCTTATCGACGACCCGCTTAGCCATTTCCTCCTCCAGTTTCATGATTACGGCCCTTTTATGTGCCTTTTCTAGTTCTAGCTTCCTAAAAAAAAAAAAAAATAATTAGTACTGTACATTATCGCGGTCATAAAATATACCTTTTCAAATCTACGATCACCGCTTCGGCTTCCTCAATCACTGCAGTTTTTTCACTAAGATGGCTCATCGATCGAGTATGTTCCAGTTCTGATTCCCTTTCGTTTAAAATTGCTATCTGCATATCCTTCGCTTGAATTTCCTTTAAAAAATTGAACAAGTCTGAATTTGCAGAAAAAGTGAAGCTAAAAAACATGCTAGCATCAAAAACATAATCGACATTAGCAATTACCCAACCGTACTTGGCTTCATGAAAACTAACCGCTTAATTTAACCATGCCTTTATTAATTATTACCTTCTCATGACGAGCAACAAGCTGTTTGACTTCCTCCTTAAGCATAGTTTTCTCCTTGTCGAACTCGCTCACGTTGGTTTCAGCTATCTGTCTTGCCAAACGTTCATTTTCAGCTAGACTCTTGTAATGATCAGCAACTTTCCTGTAAAGAGTGGGTGTATTGTAACTATCCCGAAACAAATACGAGAAAAACATTTGGTCTCCTTCATAAATGAGAAAAGATGTAAATCCAGAAAAGTAGAACGGGTATGCTATTAAAATATATAAGACCACAAAGGCATATACAAATCTACAAAATGTTCCTTAATTGAACTCACTCTGCCTCAATCACGGAATTTCTTAGCAGTTTTTCACGGTCCTCAGCATGCTCGTATGACATTTTTATTTCATTTTGATAAAGATTCTAAAAGAAAACCAATTTATAAATGGAGATATCGCGTTACAGATCGTCTATGTTTGGAAACTCACAATGCACTGTTGATCTCTGTTCTGCTCATCTTGACTACTACTTAACCTGTACTCAAGACTGCAGTTTTCTTGTCTGAGTACTTCCAGCCGAGTCTCATAGTCATGGAGATCTCGTCTTAACTTGTTATTTTCCTGCAAAAGATGAAGTTAAGATAATTTAATCAGACACCTAACGCCCGTGAAAAAAAGTGCGTAAAGTGCACACCTCGATGAGATACCGCTCATTCGACGTTATTCCAGCCAGTTTCTTTGCAACATTTGTAAGCTCAGCCTGCGCACTGGCTTTCTTTTTGGATTCCTGACAAAGTTCACGACGAAGCTGTTCAGCCTAAATATAGCAACACTGATATCTTTGAACAAATAGTCAGCATATGTGAAAGCTACCTATATAACTGTTGAACACAGCAAGATTAATAGTAATATTGAAAAGACTTGTATTGGAGATGCAATATTTCTACTCACTGTACAATTTCTAAACGCTTAAATTACAAATAGCATACGCAAAGTTACCTCCTTGAGGGACTGCTCGAGCTTTTTTTCCATTTCCATTTCAGACTGCTTGGCCAGCGAAAGAGATTCCTAAGTGACAATTAGGCAATCGGAATACTACATGTAAGATTGATTCCACAATGTTTTACCATTTTATTTTCTGCCTACCACAATTTTCACGGTAGGGTACTAAGCGAAATAGAACAACGTTGCTGAGATATTTGCAAAACTCTGGTCCGCAGCTGTCTATGGTGAGGAGCGAACGTGCTATTCTCCTTTGCGGGGAGCAACACGTTCACCACCACACCATGCGGGTCCTTCGTTTAGTCTGTCTCTCAGCTAGTTATAAAATATCCATGCATTATTTGAGTCGTAGTGGTCGATATTTCGGAGGAATTTCGCTTTTTCGGAATTAAACTTGTTTCACTTAGATTCGTGAGCTGTTTACCACACTATGATGTAAAATTTTTTTTTTTACAACCCGTCTTCACGTCTAATGTGTAGATCCCGGCACTTCTCACATTCAGTTCGTTTCTTCGAACTCGTCATCCATGAAGCTCTTCCAGCTTCTACATCTACAACCACAACGTTGCTGACATATTTGTAAAACTCTGGTCCGCAGCTGTCTATGCTGAGGAGCAAACGTGCTATTCTCCTTTCTGGGAAGCAACGCGTTCACCACCATACTATGCGGGTCCTCTGTTTCTTGCCAAATATTTCAGCAACATTGTGGTTGTATTTCGTTTAGTACCCTGCCGTGAAAATTGTAGTAGGCTGAAAATAAGATGGTAAAACAATGTGATTTCAACTACAGCCTCAGCTTAACTGGGTTCAATGCCGATGTGGGCTCCCCAGATCAATCCCGTTGACGGGTGATTGCTGATGGCGCTGATCGAAAGAACTAGCTGAGAGACAAGTGAAACGAAGGACTTGCATGGTGTGGTGGTGAACGCGGTACTCCCAGAAAGGACAATAGCGCGTTCGTTCCCCACCATAGACACCTGTGGTCCAGAGTTTTGCAAATATGTCAGCAACGTTGTGATTGTTGATTCCTTTATGATAGTAGAATCATGATTGTTTTAAGACATAAAGACCTGGAAAATGCCATTCTCCTTCCTGTCTTCAAGTGCCTTCTTCAGTTTTCTACTAAGTTCATCCTCCTTGGACATTTGGTCAGCGATTTTCGATCGAAGTATCTCAATTTCACGTTTTTGATCCTATAACAAACTAAAGGTAAACTATCAGTTGCATCACACAAATATTGAGTTACATATATTCAAGAAACAAACTCCGATTGTCATAGTTTGCCTTCGATTCGCTTCCTTTTCTTCCGCTAACTTATTAAGAACATCTCTCACTTCAAGTTTAGCTGCATCACCATCTTCGCGAGCCTAAATAATATTTGCTGATATAGTGGTATGACTCCTTCCAAATTTTTCTCCACATTTATACTTTTCCAAATATTTTTTCAAATAACGAAAATTTCCTGACCCTCATTTAGGCATTGAGTTATGTGTTACGACATACTTAAAAATACATTAATTGGAAACAGTAATTCAGACCTTAGTAAGTTTCTCCTCTAAGCTGCGGACAACTTCGCGTTGTACCCTTAACTCTTGCTCCAGCCGCCGATCATTAACGGATTCCGTAAGTTGCCTTAAACGTTCTTGCATTTGTACCATATCGGCTTCATTCCGTCGTATGGTCTCCGTTGAGCTGAATTTTCATTAATTTGAAAAGCCGCACCATGACACAATGTGTAAACGAAAATTTTAGCAGCAGCATATACCGCGTCATATCCGCTTCCAATCTGCGAATTGTATCATCCTTTCTCTTGCTCTCTTCAGCATGCGACCGGAGTTTTTTTTCGGTTTCGAGTAGAGCTGACTGTGTTGTATTAAATTTACGAGTTAGATCCTGGAAAACGAAAACTTATCCCAGCCGCGATTCACAAATTTGCTAAGAAAAAACTCAGGAAACTGGACATAGGAAAAGCCTATATAGCGCGAACCTCAAATTCACTCTCAGAGACGCCATGTGTTCTAGACGAATCACCAGTAGCACCTATAGTCGAGGAAAGCAAATCCGCACCTTCATGTATTTTGAAAATGGGACTATAAGAAGAAGTTGGTTAAACCCATCAAAATATGTATTAACACATAACGCTCGAAGCTGATTTTTCCACAGGTGACAATCATTTCCTGATCATTAGAGTATTTCGAAAGCTCAAAACTTCACAGATTTGTAAAACAAACTTTGCTCCAATGAATAATGACTTTATCCTAACAATGTTGTTCTTGATAAATTTCCCATGAGGTTCTACGCAAGCCACTGGAAGGACAGAACCGGATACAGTACTTTTCCAAGGTATGTCTCGTATCTGCAATGCTCAACAGTCTGTAATCCGCATGACTCGAACCTGCGACCTCCTAAGAGGACTGTGACCTGAACGCAGTGCCTTGGACCACTCGGCCAGTATGACTCCAGCATGACTTTATGCTAGCAATGTGGTTTTTGGTAAATTTCCCATGACGTTTTACGTGAGCCACTGGAAGCAGAGAATAGAATACATTCCTTTCTAAGGAATGTCTCGTATCTGCAATGCTGAAAAGTCTGTCATTCGCAGGATTCGAATCTTCGCCCTCCGAAGAGGACTGCGACATGAACGCAATGCCTTGGACCACTCGGCCAGAATGCCTCCAGCATGACTTTATGCTAACAATGTGGATTTATAATATGTAATATGCATATGTAATTTTTAAACAGAACTCTTTAAATTCTGAGCGTGATTAGAACTAAACCTTCCAGAAAACTTATATCGAAATAAAGTCCCCTAAAAACTGCAACAAACGCATGACAGCTGCAAACATAAACGATACATTATGAACATTATTACGTTCTATTGATCGAAACCATTTTCATTTACTTTCCTGTTTGAAGTGCGAGTATCTAGGAAAGAGAGCCTTTAGGCACCAGAAAATAAAAATTTCATCTTGATGAGATAAAAGAACTTGTAACTTGCAGGCAAATAACTGCGGATTCGAGTGGTTCTTATTGTAGCGAATAAAATCTAACACGGGCTGAAATGTGGTCTTAAGGCTTAAAGCGGTTATTGGTTTCGTAATTGTGTTGTATACAATAAATTTCGAGCAATATGTGTTAATAGATAACATGGTTATAAAAATATTAAGTATAGTATCTTAGCTTAAGTGTAGTACGAAAGCTACCGTTTATGACCAAAACGTTAAGCTAAAATGTAAACAGCAAATATAACAGCATTAACCTGAACTCGTTTGAATAAGTGAAACCTATAAACGGCAACTGATTTCCAACAAAAGTTTTTGGTAGCTGGAATGACTCATTAGGCGGTTTTGCCTCAATATCCTAAATAGAATAAGTTAATGATTAGGTATAAATAAAATTAATATTTACTAACATTTTTAAGCGTTAAAGACCGTCTTTTATTACATACCTCAAAATGGGTTGTATCATCGTCGCCCTTCAATTCAGGAATAACCGGTGGATTTGCTAAAAATGTTTTTGCCTTAACTACATTAGGCTATAAACGATCAAATACAATCAATAACAAATAAAAGTCATCTCACACACATACCAGTACGCAAGGTTTCAAAAGTCCATTCATCATTTTTGAAAAATGGGTGTTCACGAATTTCATCGACCGACTTGCCCAAGCGAACGTCTGCTGATGACAGGAACTTCCGAATAAGATCCTAGAAATGAACACTGGCGAAAAATATTAAGTTTCCTTATTGGTTACGTGCATAGAAACCTTAGCGTGATCAGAAATCACTGGTTCGTCGGGAAAACGAAGACTATTCTTGTGATCCATAATATTCGAATATGTGGACACCAGCGCTTCTGCGAAGAATGGTGTTTCGCCAATCAGCATCTCGTAAATGAAAACACCAACTGCCCTTCAACAAAAGAAATCTATCAATGAGAGATCCTCGCTAAAGAATTTGAATAGAAACAACTCTAAAAATTAGAAAAAAAATATCAAAAACATTCGAACTGGAGTGCGCACTATGAAGGAGTACGGTGAACTAAGGAACAATTTTTTCTAATAACAGGCAAAGAATCAATCACACCATGAACATCGTAACCGAAATTCATTGCCAATTTCAAAAAAAAATCGAACAAAACCAACCAGAACAAACTAACGAACTGACTACTCACCACCAATCCACTTCAGTACCAAATTCCGCCTCTTTGCCCTGATTTTGTAGGATTTCAGGGGCAATGTAATCAGGTGTTCCAACAGCTAAAAATTACAGTTCACCTTAACCTGACGTACAAAAGGATGCAGACAACGTGGTGGTGAGAAGTATGCAATATGTACATGGTTATTGGTTTGACTACGCCACAAGTCAACCACGGGCCAATCCCTCTACATTCGGATATTGACTTCGAAAGGAAATGCTTTCTTAGATTAACATATATCAGCGATTTCTTGTTGGGCAACTCAAGCGTAGGTAATCCTAGGAAACCAATGGAAACCGCTTCGACGAGCACTGAATAAAATTCATAAAGATAAAACCCTGAATCAGAAACCGCAGCCACACTAACTGGAACATCTTCGTGAAGGACGAACCCAACACCACGAACTGGACGAAAAAAGGGCTGCGATCAGGATAGTTTGCGGAGCTTGGTCATACAGAAATAGGCAGAAATACAGGATTCCTCGTTGTACCATTTTAAAACGCACGAAACAATCCATGTAAATAATAGTGAAATAAAACAATCGACATCTCCAAACATGCAAGTTAAACACTACGCTCTAATTCCAATTATAGCACCAGTAATTATTCACCCACCTGTGGAGCATTTGATGACTCCATTTTTGTTCATTTTCACACATGTTCCAAAGTCAGCAAGTTTTATATGGCCACTTCGAGAAATCAGCATATTGTCTGGCTTGACATCTCTAAAGTGAATAAGAAATACTCCTACAACACAGAAAAAATTTCTAAAAATTGTCGACGCTGAATGAATTAAAGCTTTCTTCATCACATCACAACCTATGAATATATCCCATGGAATGTAAAGCCGTAAGCGCTTCCACAAGTTCCGCAGCGTAGAACCGCGTCCATTTTTCTGGCACATCATATCTAAATCTTTCATCTATGTTGGTTCTTAAGCTAAAAGATCAAAAAATTAAAAATAATGGTGAAAAATAAGCCAAAGCTGGAGTACAGACGTTGTCATTAGGTTGACCAAATCACCACCAGGCATGTATTCCATAACCATGTACAAATACCGTTGATCCTAAAATGATATCTACAACTGATTGACTTAAAAAAGAAAACAATGAAGAAAATTGCAAGCACATCCAAAATTGAAGATGGACTACTTATAAACGCTCACTTGAAAGGCATAGTGCAGTTTCACTATCCAATCAGAATTCGCGTGGGCCATGATATCACGTTCTTCCCAAAAGAAAGCCGAATCAGAGCGCTTGATCTAAACAAAAAAATTATTTAAACACATACCTCTGTTCTCGAATTCAGATGGACTGCATAACTGCGAGAACCAAACCTACCATATCGTCTTTGTTCAAAAGCTTCATGGCGTAGACACAATTCGTATGGATGTGTCTCACTAGCTGTACTTCTCCAAACGCTCCGCGACCTATCACTTTCAATAATCGAAAATCTGACCCCTTAAGTCTGTGTTGTGACACCTGTTCGATAATTTGCTGATCTGCAAAGACATAGCAAATAATGTGTCAAACATACTGGAGCTTAAATAACCTCAACACATCCGTGATGACGCCTACTATTCATCAACACCTACGTATCTTTTAGTAAGTAAATTATTTTCAAGAGTTTTTTTTCAAGAGTTCAAGACCTGAAGAACTATGGCCGAGATTCTGTTCTACAAAAACAATAGTTGTATATATAATTTTCCCAAGACGTCATTTTAACCCCAACCTTTTTGTGACGTCTAAATATTTGCAAAGTTCCAAACACATTAGTTCACACCGCCCAACCCGCTAATTCCCTCCTCACATACGATTTGAAGCCAGCTCACGCCGTCACGAATGTGTTAATACAATGAACATCTAATCTTAAACTTACACCTAGTAATAAAGCTATCAATGCTTTTGATTCGCATCAAAGATGGAATCTTGCAATCAATAAGTAGAGCAGTGATGGCATCCTGAAAATCCCGTTGATAATAAACCGAGAGATTCGAAATGGACTTTCATTTAGCTTCCGCAGAAACGGCGTACCTTGCTTACAAATAAGATCATAATCACGATGATGGCAACAAGACTCTAAGGAGTCAATTAGTTTGTTTTAAGCTTATGAATATACCAAATTTACGTTGGAAGAATTGGACAAACGTGCTCACGTACCAGCAGGCTTTCGATGTTCAACGGAGATCGTGGGTCAAGCAAATGCCCGACCAAACCCGACTCCACCATGCCCTAAAAGAACAAAACAGAATTCGAAAAAGGAAATCTTGATACCATAACATGTTAATATCGAGATATATATATAATATACATATGTGTACGTGTATCCTCCCAACGGTTTACCGCTTCATCGTAGCCGGGAGGTGTTCCTGGGTGTCGGACTGCGATGTACAACGGAGGGATTCGTCCCCGAGCAGGGTCTCCCAAGCTGAGAAGGAGTTCGGCGTTTCCACCAGGAAGCCTAGCTAATAGTGAACCAATACCAGGATCCATCAACGTTTTGGTACGAAAGTCGCGCGGTGGTAAATTTCCCTATGATCCACAAGAGATGCGACTGCCTGTTGTGTTGACGACTTGAGGCAGACTTTGGCCACGCTGTCCTCGGGATTCCACGGAACCACAATGGCTTAACCAGCAAATCCCCGAAAAAACGGTGATTAAGCTGTGATCCGCACAACAAGTGATGACGGGCCGTCGAAGTATCAAGTATCAAGTATCAAGTATGTACGTGTACATACGTGCTAGTTTAATTGATGATTTTACAAATTACTTCAACAATAGCTTCGAGAATAGGTACTCGACCGTTATAAAGACAGGAAATACAAGAAAATTACAATTTTTATTCTCTGGACAAATATGAAGATAGGACATCCATAAACGTATTAAGTATAGTATTACTCGTTCCGATTTGCCGTTAAGTTTCGTAAAATTGTCGACTGGTGCTCTGGGAATGGGTCGTCGCTACTCAGTAAACCTGCTGAATAGTAAGTGAATTGGCTATTCGATCGATCGCTATGATAGCGCTTCTGAAGTTTTCTGCGCATCTGATGAACTTTGACGGCTGCTCGAATATCTCGCACTGTGAAAAGCATCTCACCTAAACTATTCGCAATAAAAACATTCAGAGGAATGTCAATGTTTCCAAAAACACTTTAAATTCGTGAAAATTTAAAAGTTTTTGTAAAATGTTCTGAAAACTTCAATGATGCTGAGATATTTGCAAAACTCCGGACCGCAGGTATATGCGGTGGGGAACGAACGCGCTATTGTCCTTTCCGCGAAGTAGCACGTTCACCACCACACCACGCGGATCCCTCGTTTCGTCTGTCTCTCAGCTAGTTCTATCGATCTTTTGCCATCAGTAATCACCCGTTAGCGGGATTGATCTGGGGGACCCAAATCGGCAACGAACCCAGTTAAGCTGAGGCCGCAGTTATAATTACAATTTTAACTTATTATTTACTGCCTACTCTTTTTAACGGCAGGGTAGACAATGTGAAATATATCTCAGCATCACTGAAGTTATATTCCACAATGTATACCCTGCAGTTAAAAAGAAGAGGCAGTAAATAATAAGTTAAAATTGTTCTGAAAACCTTACGAAATCCGCAACCTCCGAACGGTTTAACAGCTCGTCGTGGCTGGGAAGTGTTCCTGGGTGTCGGGCTGCAATTTATAGTGGGAGGATTCGTCCTCCTCCCGGCACGACCTTCCAAGCCGAAAATGACTCCGGCACTTCAATAAAGAAGCCCAGCTAAGAGTATACCAACAACAGGGTACACCACCGTCCTGGTATTAAAGTCACATGATGGCAAATTTCCCTCTGATCCTCAAGGGCTGCGATTGCCTGTGGTGGTGAAGATCTGGTGCACACTTTGGCCAGGCCGACCACGAGACTTCCGGAAACCACAGTGGCTAGATCAGCAAAATTCCGAAAAAAAATGGAAATTATGCTGGAGCTCGCACTACCAGCAAAATGGGCCATCCAAGCATCTAAGTGAATAGTAAACCACCTGACACGACAATGAAACTGAGATCGTAAAAACTCATTTTTTGTGGTCACACAACATCACTCATATACTTAAGAACTCCAAAATCCATAGCTCCTTTTTTATTCGAAGTTTTGCGCTGTGTTAATCAAGATTCATGCATTAACCATGACACTTTAGCTTCTCATAAACCTCGCAAATAGTCTAAAAATACTTCACCATCATCATCTGAATCACTTTCTTCAAGCAGAATCTCTTGAAGCCATTCTCGCTCCCTGGCGTTTTGAAAATTGAACAGTTTGGAAAGCTGAAATAGAGTGAAAAAAGTAACTGCATAGAATATAAAACTATCTAACACGTTGTTTAAACGAACAGTTTACCTTATGTTTTCTAATTTCTTCAGTGGGATAAATACCTTTTGCCGAGAAAATACTTGGTCTTCGTGTATGATTTAATCCTCGTCCTTGATGGACTAATGTAGAACCAGGAATCCTGAAACATTAAAATCAGTGGGAACAGTTATTGACGAAAGGAAAAGCTTTCCGCAAAAATAACCCTCAAAATTTCAACTAAACCATTTTGTGGTTATGTCTAGCTCTCAAAGATGCTTGAGAAGGGAACTACAGAATTTTGCCCTTTTCTATGTGCAACTCAAATTCCCATACTACATAGTTACGGCTCAGAACGGTTCTTGCATTTCTAGGAAACAAACCTCGCATCTATCAGTCGATCAAAGAAAAATGATATAAATAGTATGTTGCTAATAAACCCACTAAGCGTCCGCTGGACATATAAAAATATTTACAAGCATCAATGAAATCAGAATCAATTCAGTACCCTTTAAATATAGGAGTTGAAAGTGATAACAGAAAAATATACATTTTTAACACCTTCACGAAATGGCAACTTCTACTGCCGCTATCCTCTTTATAAGTAAAGCACTTGCGATGCTAAGAATTTGCCAAACATTTGGACGTTTTGCCCTACAAAATTAGTCGCATGTAGAGTTCCTCTAAAACAACTTTTTGCTTTTAAGCGCTTTAACTACAGGAATCCGAACAAAAAAAGTTGAAAAAAAGTTTAGAATTCCGAAACTGTTGCCAGAAAGGGTGCAAACGACAACGACGCAATCAAGAACACACGTCGTGCTTGACGAAATTCTGCGCTTAGTCGTTTTGCTACTTAAAATACAAGTCTCGAGAAGAAGGAACAATATGCAAGCTCTGGAATATCAGGGCCGCTTCACTACAGAGTGGAAACCTTGCACTCTTAGTTTCAATTAATAAGAGCCACCATAAGTAGAAATCTGGCCAAGGATGGAAAGCTTTACACCATTAAAGCACCACTGGACTGAGATCAACGCCAAAAGCGAAGGTTTTGAACAGTTATCTAGCAAAGTAATAGCAAAGAAATCTGCGATATTTTTACGATTAACAAGATAACCACAATTATGTTGAGATATAACATCGAATCATTCGAACAACTTACAACTCGAATCGGACGTTTACGATTAAAAAGACGTGGATCAATTCCGGCTTTGACAATATTCGTCGTTCACGCGCCCACATCAAACTATGACGAAAAAGAAGTCGAAGCGTTCTACATGGACTTGGAGAAGTTCTACAGAGAAAACCACATTCTTCAAGGTCATCATTGGAGATTTCAACGCCAAGATTGGACCAAGAAGAATGTCTGAAGAACGTCACATTGGGACCCACGGATTAGAATGGAACGAACGGGGTGAGCGGCTATCTGAACGGTGAGCTTATCATGGCGACCAAGACAATCCATGGTAACTCGAAATTCCAGAAGCCCCACCCTCAGCGCTGGACGTGGAAATCTCCCAATGGAGAGTACCATAACGAAATAGACCACGTCATAGTAAACAGGTTTTGCCAAACAGATGTCGCTGTTGTCCCAAAATTCTATACGGGATCAGACCACCGCCTCTTTCGTGC
The DNA here is from genome assembly GCA_900624975.1 of Angiostrongylus costaricensis. NCBI lineage: Eukaryota > Metazoa > Nematoda > Chromadorea > Rhabditida > Metastrongylidae > Angiostrongylus > Angiostrongylus costaricensis. Next base: position 1,403 of record UYYA01000752.1, on the reverse strand, counting down.
GAGATACCATTTCTCGCGGAAAGAAGAAAAAGCTGCTAAATTCCAAAACCAAGGTCCGAGAACCACTGTAAACTGGGACTTATTCAATTCACTATTCGGCTGTTGAGAAGATGCCGTTGTCGATAACATCGACGAAGAATACGATCGGCTCATTCAACATCTTCACGGTAGCGCTATGAAAGTCGAGAGTTCGAAAGTCACCAAGAGACGTCTGTCCCCAGAAACACTCGAGCTGATACTCCAGCGTGGAATCGTGCGAGCTGCAGGCAACCGCGAACTAACGTCCGAACTTGCAAAGCAATGCAGAGAGGCGATAAAAGAAGATCTTAGAGAGAAAAGAGCAGCAGTAATGGCCGAAGCTGCAGAGGCTGGAAAAAGCATTCGCAAAGCCCATCGAAGCTTCGCTAATTACAGGACCAAAATGATTGCTCTCCGGCGCCTAAACGGAACAGTTACAGTGTCCAGAAAGGCATTGGAGAAAACCATTCACGAATACTACTCGGATCTCTTCGATAGCCACGTCTACCTTCCGTCATATGAAATAAAGGAGGATGGATATGTTGTACCACCGGTTCTCCCGAAATCCGACATGCCATTTCGTTGGTGAAAAATCGAAGAAAACCAGGTCCGCACAGGATTGCATTCAGACAGGTAACGTGTGAAGAGCCGAGCCAGTGTGTTTACGACGACTGGCGGAAGGTTCTTCAGGTGTTCAAATCTTATCCTGTCCGGATCTGGTGTTGTTTGCTTCCTCACCAACGGAAGAGCATTTCGGATTTCAGAAAGAAAAATCGATGGGACGAAATATCCATCCTGATTCATATGACGTGACAATTGAAGATATCCGAGTAGTCATCGTGAATGGTTTTCTCCATTGCCTATCTGGAAGCTGTAGCTGTTTCTTCTGGGCATCGGAGTGCAGTCGTCGTGGTTTCGTAATTGGGGAAGCTTCGGTAGGCTTTGCAAACCCTTTTACCAGCCTCTGTAGCTTCAACCACAGCTGAGGTTCTTCTCTCTTTAAAACCTTCCTTGATCGCCTGTCTGCATTGTTTTGCATGTTCAGACGGGAGTTCGCGGTTGCTTGCAGCTCGTGTGATTCCTCGCTGGCGTATTAGCTCGAGTGTTTTTGGAGATAGACGTTTCTAGGTGACTTTACAAGAACGCCGACGCCGCCAACTCCACTGTTGCATGCTCCAAAAAACAGTTCTTCTCCGATGTCATCGATGGCGTGTGGCGTCTTCTTGCCTTGGCAAGTCCGATGACGTCGTACCTTGTCCTCCTTGACTGCATGATCATGTCTTCTATCGAGGACTCAGAATGAAAGTGTCTGTGCATTGTAGAGTATAGATCGTTACCTTAGCCTTTCGAGATTTACGCCGTCTGGAATGGCTTTGATATCTTAG
>UYYA01000751.1:0-34753 GCA_900624975.1 Angiostrongylus costaricensis | reverse complement strand
TATATATAAACATGTATGTATATATATATATATACATAAACATCGAAGTGGTGGAGGCTGGGCCATTCATTTCTCCAAAGACCTGTTTTCCTTCAAGAATGGCCATCATCATACTGGTCTGCTTTGTTGAGAAGATTTTTCCGATGAATCTGGAAAAACACCTAACTTATACATTCGGCCTCACACATCCGATATATAACGAGTCAGCTTGTTATGGTGTGACCTAAAATTGGGTACAAGTTTCTTAATGGCTGTTCTATAACAGATTTTGATCTGTAGTGACCTGTGAACGGTCTAGGTGATATGATTTGCTGTTTAGTCCATCAGTGAATTATGTAGTTTCAAGTTCTAGTACTTATTTAATGTGTAATATTCCATAGAAGTTTTGAGACAATAGAATGTGTCAAAGAATTATTTGAAAGACAACGCACTCTACCCGAAATATCTGAAATACTGAATAGAATAGAACCATGTTTCAAAAAAACAACATATAGAAAAATCTCGAATTGAAGGACTTGTTGAGAGGCAGCTCTAGAAATTTCTGATGGAGATTCTAAGTGCTTGAAAGCGCGGTAAGGTATTGAGATTGGAAAGGCACGAATAGTAAAAACATTTCGCTTTCTGAAAGAATTTACATCAAATGCCCATGAAACCATTTTTCGAAGAAGTGTTTCCGCCCTTGTTGTTGTTGTTTATTTCTAAGACATCTGGGTCGAACTGCAATGTAAGTCAAATTTTCCTAGAATGCCACTGTGAGCTTAGTGGCGATAACGTTTGTTCACAACGACGGCGTTTTTTGCATATCTTGAAGGAAGGTTTCGTTCCAGCATTAGAGTCATCTTCAATATTTAGACTATTACTACTTTTGCTTCACTTTTTTTCGTCACCGTGCTTCAGTTTCAGCATATAGTGTGGGAACGGTGTCGAGGTTCAATTTGTAGGAGAAACACGTAAGGTCTCATTAATTAGAATTTCTTCCCATACTGTTTCCGTAATTCAGGTAGCCTAGCTACGCTTTCTGACACAATTTGCGTCGTTTTGAACAGTGCACTCCACACTTGGTTGCATTGTGGGACCAAAGAGAGCAGGGCCAAGATACTTGAAGAGCTCCGCCGCCTGTTCCGGTGATGGCTGTACTGCAGTCATTGAGTCCGCAGTCGGAGTTGAAGTTGGTTCCGTTGGCTGCTCCACCTGAAATTGTTTTTATTCAACTAAAAAATGGCGTGAAAATAGGATAATAGAAAGGTTTCACGGAGATAAAGGTCGCTTTTGCGTACTTCTCTGAAAAAGTCGTCTAATCCGTCTCGTAAGTCAGGAAGTGTCCCTTTGACAGTTAACGGCATAATGCAGTTGAAATCCTCCATTGTTATGTCGTTAACTGGTGGAGCTGAGAAGAAAGGTTGCGAAAGAAGCGCCGATGTTAGAGATCCAGACGACTCAGGAGAAGAATTTTCAGGAGTGAACATGGAGAGATGTGGCATTGTTTTCATTGGAATCTCCACTTTAATCTAAAAATACACTACTGTATTACCGCTATATTGTTCTCTTCCTACGATTCTTTCGCTTTCGCTTTTTCGCCTACTAATCGCTTTTTTCTTTTGATTTTTCTTTCGCCTAATAAGTGAAATAAGCAATGATTGTAATAATCGCGATAACGTTCAGTAGTGAACGCGCACGGTCGATTTTATGCATTCTCATGTAATGGTTTACTAGTCTCGTCGTGCCCAACGGGGGTGGCCTATGTGCCAAACTGTGAAATAAAGCACGGTTTCATTTTAAGCTAGAGTGCATAAGCTAAGAAGAGATTTAACACTTCAATCTGTCACGAGATCCACCCAAAATACTTCTATCGCAGAGCGTGAACAGCTGCCAATAGGGGCTTCCTCGCGAAAAGCACGGAAGGCACCGAAGAAATACCATCATATCGAGGCTGTGACGCTCATTGCGTCCATCATGCGAGCAGACTCAGCTGTTCTGACACAAAATAGGAACAAACTAGGCATTTTTTGTTATTACATGAGTTAGTGGATGATTAACAGGATTACGTGGAATGCTGAGGCAGTTGTGCAAGGGAGTTTTCAGATGTGGAATATAGGGAAGGAGCTGGTCCCTGTTTGGTATCAGTTTCCGAATCCTGGAGGAATGTAAGGCTCGACTGGTCCTAAGAGAATCGACTCGATCCGATCAGCATTTGATGACATTCATAAAGAAGGTTGAAAATCCCCAAGCAGCAACTGAGCCGACGCACAAATCTGAAGATCTTCGTGGGTACGAGGAAACGAATCGAATGCAAGAAATGCTGGAATCGGCAGAATGTGTGTTGTTGGGTTAACGGAATCAGCGGTGATACAGCTGAAGCTTAACATATTCCACTAGATCTATTTAAGGTTGCAACGTATACCACGATATTTAAACTGTCTCATTCTATGCGCACTGTTTAATAAGGAGTTCTAGTTTTATAGAAACTGCACTAGAAGGTTAAAAAACTAAACAGTTATTTTTTTTAAAAATCGACCTATGTAGACACCGATTATCTGATTATTCTTTTCAACAAAAGTTTAATTGAACCCAAAAGTTCCCATTTGCATACCTGGCCACAAGTCATTCCATAAGGGATCATTGTCATCTGGCTGAACTCTTCTTGTTTGACAAACGGAACGAGATGATCGAACGGATGAGAAAACACTGGATCGACGAGAAATGGCGACACAGGAGACAATGGTCGATCCTGAACACTTATTCAATCTTTCATTATGGTTTTAGTTAACGAAAGGTTTACCATTTACACCTATTCCAGGGGAGAATTTTGCTAATTTGGAAAATATACCAAATTTCATAATAGGAAAAGGATTCAGCATTTAACGTTCCCTTAAGGTATGCATATTTAGCATATGCTTTTCTGGGGTTAGCGAGAAGAGTTTGCTCATCCTGTAACACGGAATCGAACAAAGGACTGATCCACTATGCATTGCATGGCACCTCTAGCCACTGTGACACACGGATATTCACATTTCGTAAAGAACTCAAGTTCATAAAGCGTCGTAGGGATGACTGGATGCATATTTGCACTTGCGGTTGCTTAACGATGTATCAAGTTTGTCCTCTACCTCAGTACCACCAGCAATCTCCCGTCAAAGAGATTGATCTGGAGAGTTAGTGTCTTTAAGCTCTCAGGCGAGCGCGCTAAATTCACCATCCTGTAGAAATGCAAAGCTTGGGGTGCACGAACACGGAATCGAATCCGGAACCGATGCATTGAGTATTGCAAGCGATTTCTAACCACTAGACTAAATTAGCGTGACTCAGCAATGATAAATGAAGCAAGAACTAACTGGCGTCGGTGATTCCTGGCATGGAAAAGCTGTCGGATAGTTATGTCGAATGTTGTAAATCCATGAATTTGCCTGAAGAGTCGCCGCTTCGACGCTGCTTAAAGATAGTTGTGAAAGAACACCAAACAACGGAAACCTCGGAGTATTACCTCACCTCAGAATCTGGTAGTAGCAATGAATTAGGTGTCGAACCCTTCGCCCCTCCTGCACTTCGTGATAAAGAGTTCCTCGAATTGCAAAGACCGTATGCAGCCACTTCCATTCGCCGCTAGCGGATTGCATTTTGATCAGCGCTAATACGGAGCCTTCCTTTTCTTGGCACACTATGATCAAGAAAAATAGATATTACGTGCTTGTTTAATGAATTCTTAAAGAGTGATCAAATATTTCTACTTAACATTGTGAACTCATGCTATGCCAATTTAGAAAAAACGGATAGTTTGTAAAGCAAATTTTAGCAGGTGACGTTGTCATGGAATAACTCACAGAGGCGGTGTTTGTAAGCGATTTCGGGAAGGTGGGTCGGATGAAGTAAATTGTACCAACTCTGTCCTTCTAGTTCATCCTTGCTGTAGCCAAAATGAGAAGCATACCTGAAGGTGAACGAATCAAGAGAAATTGCCACTGTATGTTGCGTTGATTCGGTCTGAAAACGGCTGCATTACAGGGGATTTTTGAAGAGCACATCTGTGCCGAGCACCGTGTGCAAGTCTGGATTGGTTTTTTGACAGTCTGAAAGTACCTCATTATTTTCAGTAATGTTTGCAAACCAAATTACCTCATTATTTACAATCATTCTGAGACGTTTGTAAAACTCCGTACTGCAGGTGTCTGCTTAGATGTAGTAAATAAAACGGTTAACATTGTGATTATAATCCATTATTGTCTAAAAGTTGTATAAGGGTCACTGTGTCAAAATCTCATTACACCAGTAAACTTTGCTAGAACTTATATTTAAATTAGGTCATTTAACCTTTTCCCTGCAAAGCTGGTTTTTCCTTGAGTACTCATTATTACCTCACCACAGCAGTATTTCAGAAGCTCAGAGCTTCATAGATTTGCAGAACAAACTCTGTTATTCGGTTCCTATATTGCCGTTGAGCGGTCGGATCATTTTTTTCTGCCTTCTTATTTGATTTCAATGTCGTACCCTAATCAACTAATAAAACAAAGGATTGAAAAGACGGGTGCCGAAGCAAGGCTTCCCTCAGATCCACATCGAGGGTAAAACCTGGGAACTCATTGGCCATGTTGAGTCGGGAGACCTGGGACAGCAAAGTGCCCAATCAGCAGTAGAGCAGATTTGCTGCCTCGCAAACTGGGTGTTCCTGTGTGTGACGTTAGGCAGCGAGACAAACGGTGGAAGGCCACAAAATTTCGCGTTGCGTAGAACGTCACTGGAAACAGATCTGAAGAACACATCCAGGATACGTCATGGTGATTGTTTTTCCTCTGCATGAACAACATAAGAACACTCTATTGAGACACCGATCTTCACGATATTGATGAAGCCGCAGATCGCGTAAAATTCCATGGTGGAGGAAGTTATTTGCAGTGATAAGGCGTGTTATAAATTTGTTGTTGGAGATACCAACGCCAGAACAGAAAAGGCTAACGAGAGCGAATACAGGATCGGAGACTTTGGATTAGGAGAAGGAAATGAGGATGGAAACTGTTTTGCAGCACTTCTACCTGCAGTGCGCCTCTTCCGTTTCTTCCCCTTCCGTGGAAAGTTGCTTTCCAGAAGGAACGATTTCGCCACTGGATATTGAAGTTGCTGAATGGTACAACACATGGGGAAATGCACCATGTCCTTAAAACAGAAGATGGTAACTGCTTATCACATCCATAGTCCTATCACTGTGCTTGGTTCGATCACTACCCTCTTCGTGCAAGGATTCAGTTCAGCCGTAAGTTGGAAAACTAATTTCATCGATCAAGAAGAAAACGACAAGCTGTATATGATGAGAATATTCTGAACGAAATCCTATCCAAACGTTGTTAGCAAATTAACGAGAACCTAACCGAAGACCACGCGGGTTGGTGAAACACTTAGTCGTTGTGCCGAATTAGCCGCAGCTCCTCAGTCAAAAACAACAAACCATATCTCCATTACTTCTAAGGAGTTGCTGAAGAAGAGAAGTAAACAGCAGCTTAGTTCTATTGCAACATATTTGATAGGGATAGCTGTAAATGCCTGTTCCAGAAGACATTTACATAAAGATCTACATCGGTGCGGACACAACAAACTGTTCGAAGTAGCACTGTACAGAACCAGTCTGAACAAATGATGTCGGATCTTACGTGAGTGTAACGTTCCGCTACCCGCAGTTGCCCATGAAGGTGGGACCATTACCAAATGCCGCCATGATATGGAATTGATAACAGAGAGGTTCTATACCAATCTTTCTTTTTTCACAATCCCCATGTCAGCCTCCGAAATCCTTGCTGAATAAAAATGTCCTGGGATTTTTCCATTTGAAGTTCGATTTGCGATAGATAGCGTGAAAAAAGGCACGGCTCCAGGACCCGATAATGTAACCGCCGACTTTCTTAGGGATGGAAGCCATAATTTACACGTACTTCTCGTAAACCATACGAAATTCTGGCTTCAAAATGGAAAACCTCAACTAGTGGAGTACGTCGCGCGCGGTCATCATCCACAAGAAAGGTGACAAAAGGCGCCTTCGTAACCGTCACCCGATATGGTTGTTGCGTGCACTCTACAAGTTGCTTACGCAAATCATCCTATCGCCCATATCGAGGACATTGGATAGGGTACAACCAGGTCAGCAAGCAAGACTTCGACAGGGATTCCGTTGCAGCACAAATTTCCCATCGACTCAAATGTATTCTTTTACTGATAAACTAACGATGTGGTGCTTCGTGATCGGATCGGAAGAAAGGACAACTGTGTATAATCAGGCTCCGAAGAAGGCGAAGGCGCCGAAACGTTAGAGGAATAGACTTCTTTATCAGCTTCCTCTTAGCCTATCATTGAAATGATGCTTATTGATTGGTCATGACGACGCGAAAGGAAGGTCCGTTTTAGAAAGATGTTGCTTATTGCACTAATGGAGTGCATAATTTTTATGCACAATTTACGTACGGCAGGAAGACCACCGACCCGATGGTCAGAGTTCTTCATAATGATCCTTGAAGAAAGGTATGATGTTCGACGAGTCCCGAGAGCGAGCAGAACCCACTGGGCAACTCTTGCACGCGACAGGGAAAAATGGAATGTTTAGTGGCGCCCGCTCGAGTCACTCGACGATCAACGGGATTATAGGTTATACAGGTGATAACTTTTATACAACAGAAATTATGCTGTTGAAAACAAAAGGGACGCAATGAAGAAGACTGTCGTTTCTTGATGAACGGGATCCCACACGTTCATTTGGAATCGTATTCGAGATAGAAGCCTTGAAACAAAAAAGTGGAAGAAATGTATGTAATGGGCTCCAGAAGCAGTATGTCATGTTGACGAAATAAGTGAACTTTTATGCTCTCAACGAAGACTTAAATATTGTTCTATTATAAACTGCGATTAATAAAATTCATTACGGGCTGAGGGCGCGTGTTGTGCAGTGGTCGGAGGCGCCCTGCAACACATACGTGGAATCGATTTCCACCATGCCCAACAAGCCGTCCATCCCTCCGGAGTGAGCAAATTGGTACCAGACTTGTTTGGAGGGATAGCAGCACTGGCTCGATACATCGGTAAGTAACCACGAGTCATTGTAAAGGCGAATTATGCATTCATTGACCTCCAAACGATGCTTAATGAAGTCGAATGCATTGCGCATCCCTCAGCGAATGATCAACGCCGAGATCATTATCCCTTATTTTTTTATGAGCTAAGAAATTTTTATTTAAAACTAGAAGTTGCCATTATTTTCGCATCGTATGACTATAGAGGTCACGTCGTCACGTGCGTCTTAATAAAAACAGTAGTCACAAGCTCAGAAGAACTGGTGAAATCATAAAATATGGGATTGGATGATTGTCGACATAAAAATGGCTAAACCTTTCTGAATACGATATTAATGAATATTTCATGAATTGGTGGCACCTTTTCTTTACGTATAAACATTGTTCTATCGAGTTTACAGTTTATAGTGATACGTTGTTACAAAAAGGCCTGTAGTTCCTCTAATAATCCACATTGAAATCATTAAGGAATATTTTTTAAAACATCCCATATTGAAATTTGAAATGGAATGCTACTGTAGTTCGAATCATAAACGTACATATGATCGACTTCTTTAAAAGTCATATCGAGGTAATGCTGACTGCTAAAAACATCTGTATTGCCGACGGAAAGCGCTTCAGCGTTTTCCGGATTGATCACGGGCTGACAGTACGCAGCGAAAATCGGTTGGGCCTGAAACGAAAATTGCGTAGGCACTACTCCCTATTAAATTGTAGAGGTCATAAAAAATCTTTTCAATCTTTTTGCATTAGTTTACGATACAGTTGCATGCGGCCTGCTATATCATCCTCTGGCAGTTGGTTGACTAATCGTAGGATTCCCTGCCATCGTTCAAGATACAACCCACCAAGGTACCTTCTACCTTCCAATCCAAATAGGCCTGCATTTGTGTGTGCTAAAGGCCTGAGAATGCGCCAGCACAGGTATTTCAGCATTCCAAGGAGACGATGAACACTTAACATGTAATTGAGTGAGGATAACAACTACAAGCACTACATTAATCCATATCCACCTTGACAACCTCTCCTGATAACGGTTGCAAGATAGGTAAACGAATAGGAGAAGTTCGTTGAGTAAAGATAACAGTCCTGACTAATAGCTTAGTGCATATTCGAACCGGACCACTTACATTAGAACGGTTGTAAGACAACGAAACTAATGGAGGAAGTGCTGGAAGTCGAATGATATTTGGGGAGAATGATCTAATTACATTGTCGTTGCTGTTGGTGTTGTTGGTCGATGGCTAACGTTTCGGCGATTTCGCCTTCCTCAGAACCATGCTGTTATGAGTGAGACTCACTAGTCGGAAAGGCGAAATCGTCGAAACATCAGCCATCGACCAACAACACCAACAGCAACGACAACGAAGACCTATACCTCGCAACAGCTTAAGAAGATCTAATTACGACTAAGGGCAGCATTGGAATACTGAAGAATGAAACGACAAATGAACTGTGAAAACAACATGGTTGAGCAGTGAAGAAGCTGGCAGCCCCAATAAGTCGTAAATCGGTTGCTTATGGCCACCAGGCTATAAAAACTATTTTCTTTAGTTTGATGTTATGTAAAACGGTTACTAGGTGGTATATAAGTCTGGAAGTAAATATGAAGCGTTTAAAACGTCACAAAGAGCAGGTGCGGACTGCTAAAGAACTGTTACGTAAAGGGTTCACCAGGTGCATAAAGAGATGGCACTACATAAGTGAAGAAATTTCATTAAGGATAGGAGTGTTACGAAATAGGAGGCACTGTTGGTGCTTACTCCATACTTCATATGTCACCAAGGCAATAACATTCTCATAAAGGGAAAGTAAGGCTCAACAAGAATGGCCTCTTTATGTCCACATATTGGGATTTATAGACGTAGAATTGTGCGCGAGACAGAAATGCACGAAATAGGGAATAGCCTTTACAAGACGCAGTGCTGAAATTTATATTTCATCTCGGATGTATGAGCAACATTTCAGATGTCAGTATGATCAGTGAAAAGACTGGAGAAACGCTAATGGAAATTCTGAAATCTTGATCTCGTCTAAGAAGCTGGAATGGTCAGCTTAGCGCTTACCTGCTCTGGAATTTTCTTGCTACCAACTTCGCTATTTAACTTTCTCACATTACGTTTGCGCCGATGAATAAGAATGGAAAACTCCACGTGAAAAGCGCTATGGAAAAGCTCCACACGAGGTTCGATACACTTTGAAGTAGTACAGAGCAACAATTGACAAATATTTTTCAAATGAAATATGATGTTTCAGAAGGAAGCACGACCAGTTTTTAGGGTGAATGAAAGTTCTGAAGCTAAAGTGCTCGCCACTGCAGTCAATCCTTCCTTCCTCCATTGCACTCAGAAATTTTAATGTTCACCTAAGAAACTCTGCTATCACTTGGGAAAAGACCGCTTTAAAAAAAACGAGCAGTTTTTCAAATTAGCTTCATATCAGAGCGGGAAACATGAATTATACCGTGTCGGGTGTCCCTACCAACGATTGGAAGTATTCGGCAGGTTGGATGTACCGTCCTTGCAAGAGGATAAACTGAAAAAAGAAAAAAATAGTGCGAATGGAAAACTTAATGAAGAATGGTTCCAGAACAGACTTGTAATCGGGCATTGTAAGATGTCTTGAAACATTATATGAACTGCCCTTAACAAATCAAGTTAAATTGAGCTGCCATTCTACCTAATGGTATTTTATTTACTCAGCATTTAGCCGGACATGCTGAAAATCACTGCCACTATAGAGTCGTTTACATCACATAACAATAAGCCTCAATCCTATCCATAACAAGTTGCATCCTCATGTTGTAAAGACCAGCTGATATTATAAAGTTTAAACACTGCTATATAAAGACTACAGGGGAAATCATGCTCTTGCTCAGTCATCAGTGAACACGTGAATAATGAAAGAAGATGACAGATTATCAGGTCACAGCCAAATTAGCACATGAATCTGACCGCTTCAGATTTTTTGGCTTTTACATCGTCCTTGAGCAATCGGTTATTTTTAATTCCTACACTGGTTTCTTGCTTCGGTTTTAACCTCGACAGAAATAGGCCAACGTCAGTACACCACACACTATGTGTTTCCATGTATGACGTCAGGCAGTGAGACGAACAGTGAAAGACCGCAAAATCTCGGGTTACGCAGGGCGTTACTGGAACAAGATGTGACGAACGCACACACGATACCCCATGGAGATTGTTTCCCACCCCGCATGTATAATGCCAGAACACTCTTCACAGACGCCGATCACCGCGCTCCTCTTGATGCCGAAGATCGCTTCAAATTTCACGTAGTCGCACTGAAAGAAACAAAAGTCGAGAAGACTGACCCACGCCAGCTAAACAGTGGAACATTTGTCTTCCACGGAGAAAACGTCCCGTCGTGAAATGTCGGTGGCGTAGGATTTGTCATTCACCCGTCCACAGTCAAAGTTGTCAAGTCGAACGAGGTCCTCTACCCTCGAATGGCCGTCCTCCATTTTCAACTTACGCGTCATAAGAAGATGATAATCGTCAGTTGTTACTCACTGACCGATGTGGCTGGTAAGTACGAAGTGTGTGCGTTCCACTGTCAATTCGAGGAAGTTCTCCATAATGATAAAGCGTATTACAAATTTGTTGTCAGAGACTTTAACTCCAGAATTGGAAATACCAGCCGGGGCGGATACAGTATCTGAAATTTCTGATCAGTGAAAAGAAATGAGAATGGAAATCGTCTCGCAAGACTCCTGTCTGCAGTCCATCTCTTTTAAGAAAACTCGTTTTTCCAGAAAGAAGATATCCGCTGCTGGACATGGAAGTCACCTAACGACTCATGCAGAGATCGACCATATTCTGAGAAACAGATGATGCCACCTAGTTGACATAGCGCTAGTCCCGTCATTCTGTACTGGTTCCGACGACCACATTCTTCGTTCGAAGACTCAATTCAGCCGTAGGATGGGAAATAATTCATGTCATCGACCTCGAGGAAGAGGTCTAGCTGTATATAACGAAAACATTATGAACGAAATCCTATTCAAACGCGACTGGCAGGTAAAGGAGGACCCGATCTAGGACTATGATCTACATGTGGAACGACTGAAAAGCTGTGCGACTTTGCCCCAGTTCCTCAAGCAAGAAGATTGGATCGCATCTCTATTACAATCAAAGAGTTGCTCGAAAAAGGAAACTAAAGATTGATCCTACTGCAACACGTCTAACATGGCTAGTAATGAATTACAGCTGTGAAAGAGGTTTGCAGAAAGATCTACATCAGCACAAGCAAAGCAAACTACTGGAAGCATCAGCGAAAAGAACCAGTCCGAAAGAATGTCGTCAACACTATTGTCATTATAATGCTCCGGTGTCAACCTTGATGAACGAACATAGGATCATCAGAATATCCCGCCATAGTGTGCGATTGATAACGGAAAAGTTCTACAGAAATTTCCTTTCCACAATCCCCGTCCCAAATCCTAAAATCCCTGCTTGAGAACAACCACCTGGAATTCTTTCACCGGGGGTTCGAATTGCGAAGAAAGTATGTAAAGAGGCACAGCTCCAAGACCCAAAGACATTCCTGCAGATTTCTTTGGAGCTGGAAGCTACAATTTACATGCACTTCTCGTTAATCGCGTGTGCGCAGTGGTCGGAGGCGCCCTGCAACACACACGTGGAGTTGATCCCCGCGCTCATACCCCACCAAGCCTTCCATCCCTCCGGGGTCGGTAAATTGGTACCAGACTTGTCTGGAGGATAGCAGAAGTGATTCTCAGGGCGCATCCTTAAGGTAGTGATCAAAGCCGACAGTTTTATCCTTTATCTTTTGTCTCGAAAACCATATTACAAGTTACTTTCAAAGGGAAAAATTTACAGACCAGCTGAGGAGGTCGTACACAGTCATCCTGCATAAAAAAGGGGATCGAAGGGATCATTGTAACTATCGTCTGCAGTGCTTTTGGAGTGTAACCTACAAACTGTTTATGAAGATTATCCAGGCACGCATATCAAGGACAGTGGATGAGGCGCAACTAGTGGAGCAAGCAGGATTTCGACAAGAATTTTGCTGCATGGACTACATCAAAACTGTGTCCAGCATGATTGAAGTTTGTCGGGAATACCACCTGCGGGTAGTGCTAACTTTTGTCGGCTATGAAAAATCCTTTGATGGTGTTAAAACGAATGCAATTCTATCAGCGCTCGTCGAACATGTAGTACACCCTTCTTACATAAGAACTCTGTCTGACTGTTATTGGAACTGCACTATAAAAATGCAGCTTTTTCATCGAGCTTTTACTATACCCATAGGAGAAGGAGTCCTGCAGAGCGACACAATATCGCCAAAGCTGTTCAGTGCTGCACTGAGGTGGACAATGAACTCACTCGACTTTGATTGAAAAGGCATATGTATAGATGGAAAATTCCTATCAAACCGTTTCGCTGAAGACATCGTCATCTTTTCAAGGAGTATCAGCGGAGAATAGACAATGATCAGTGTGCCCAACGAAGCGGGTAAAAAGATCGGACATCGGACTACGCACAAATCGGAAGAGGGCCCGGTTCAAAAAACCTCCAAGGTGCGAAGGGGAAAAAATTGAACAGGACGGCTCTCTGATTGCAGATACCACTTCGTACGTATACCTTGAGCGATCAGTGAACATGGATAGTAAAACGAAGGAGGAACTAGACAGAAGAAGGAGAGCAGCTTGGGCCGCATTCGGGCCTCTCAAGGAAGCCACGGACTAACTGAAGGACCCGAGAATCCGCTCTCTTTTTTTCTATCCAACGGCCCTTCCAGCGCTCTGTCATACTGCACAGAATGCAGGGATATTTCTATCACATCAAAAACGCTGCGCACTACTCACAGAGCGCTCGAACGATGTCTTCTTAGATATAATCGGCACACACAAGATCGACCCGGAATTCAAAGCTCTGGTCTTCGAGATCCGCTCCATCTTCGGGATCGAGGAAGATATACATCAATAGCGAAACATGTCTGTCACATAATGAAAGGAATAGAAGGACGAAAAAAACTACAGAGTGGAGTTCACGAGAATGTAGGTGTCCTCTAGGACGGCCACCACTATCTTAGACGGACTTGTTCGTAACTAGAGTTGATCAGCTGTTCTCACAACTTAGTCATTTCACAGATGGCAGTATGAAATTCTTCCAACGTGTCGAAACAAGTACCCAAATAAATTGTTCGATAAAGCATTCGGCGCAGATCAAACCCTGATGGATGTGCTGCGCATTTAACTCCATCAAGCATCACATAGTTGAATGCACATCTTTCCATACCACAACTGTCTGTGAGCTACCAATGTATGTTGTTAGGATTCGACAACTCTGCCACTTAAGGCTTCGGACAAGAAGACCAAAGGGTAGAGAATAGATCATCTGAATCTCCGTTCGATAACTTAGTAATATCCACAAATTCTCTACCTCTACTAAATTCCTTCTTTCGAAATATTGCACTGGTCTCCCTGCTTACCAGTTTCTTACAGTTGTTACCTTTCCTAAGGTCTACCAGAGATTTAAAATTATCTTCCCACGAATCTGAGATTAGGGATGCCAGAAAAATAGTCACCTTGTGGTACTGCAACTGTCTCTTGGCGGTTCTTGCAAGGTTCAACCGGCAGAGAAAAATGCGCTCTTCGGGGAAAGAAGTGCTCGGCTGAGGACCGCTGTTCAACTCCGACTGAATGGTCGCGTGATCTCGCTGATCAAAGAGGTCGAAAATCGAATCACCTTGGCACATGATCTCTTCCTAAAGGTTTGTTCATCTATAGTGTTGTTTATTAGCTGTTATTATTTGCAATATTCATCGACGTTGAATACTTTATGATCTACTTATCCTAAGTAATTAAGAGCGCATTACTGAAAGTCGATGATATAATTTCTTAATGATACTTACAATCGAATGTCCCAGGTATTCGCTGGCATTGTCGGAGACATGTAATAGTTTTCCACTTCTCGTTAGCATAATTAGGAAACCGCGAAGAGCCTTACATGTGTCCAGGTCTTTCGGTAATGGAATGCTGTCTTTTGAGGTCGGTCTGAGGACTGGAACAAAACATTCTTATTCGTTTTATGTTATATCATCTTTGATGAATTGTTGTCCGACAGAGACAAAAAATGATTTGGTCTTGGAATCTGAGAACTCCGAGTTTGGGTTCGTATCGTATTTAATCAATTCCTGGTAACCCAAGAGTTTTCAAACATTTCAAAAGCTTATTTGAAAAGGCTGACGATTGTCTATGGGGCAAAGTTAAGGATTGCGAGGATTACTCATCAAGCTGTCTCAAGAATTCACGGCAAGTACAGAAACATGGCGTTCATTGGAATCATGTCAAGTCAATAGAAAAAGAATGCGTTCGATACGTCCGCGATACTCCGTGTAGACTGTTTTCAACAACGAAGCACGTTTTTCTCAAAGCACTATGTCATCGTGACCTGTTTAGACCATAGTAGTGAAGTATTGTGCCTAGATAGAAAAATAATATGCGGTGGAATATCCCATAAATTCTGCTGAAAGAGACTTCAGCACAATGTCAGGGAAAGGTGAAGAAGACAGGATCGAAATATTTTGGGAAAGAACCCGAAGTGAGATCTGATGACAATGCAGGTTCCTAATCAGCACACCACCACAGTTTTCCGGATGAAGGAAATTCGGCATTACGCATGAGTATTACTTAATAGTGCGACTCATTCGATCGACAAGCGGAAAATGGTTTTCGAGACCGCTATGCTGTCATCATTTTTAGCCGACCAAACCATCGCCATTGCCAAAGGAGTGGCTTGAGATGAGAAGTGACGCTTCATTTTGCTACAATACGTCTGGTAATACTACATATGCCAGCTGCCGGTGTTTACAGGATGACTTACGTCGCTTTAGTCAGAGGAAGCTGTTACAAGGAGCTCAAGAAGGCATGCCATTGGGACCAATGCGTTATCACGCTTGAAAAACGAGAGCTGGATTACTACCACCTTTTGTCACGGTGTGCTATTTATAGTGAAAACATTGTACTCCAATCCTCTCTGTATCGTTTGAAATGGGAGAGATACCTGGTCAGTAGGGGATCTCTCATACAGTCATTGTTCTTAAGAAGGGTGACGAAGGGAAGTCCCAGGAACAGACTCTATTTTTAACCTAGGCATTGATCAATAATTCACTACTTTCTTGATGGGAAAACATGACCTTTTTTCTGCAGTATTTCATTCACAGTAGCTGACGTTTCGGTTGTTTCGCCATTTTCAGACCTTGGAAAGGTCAAATTGATACGTAATCAACTCAGTCAAACTCTCTCATAATCTCAAAAGATAAAACGTAGAAGAACTTCGCAAACGATTTATTTGTTGAGTATGCTCTACCGGCTCTTCTCGATGATTGTCTTCTTCACCAGGACGGATAAAACTCGAGCTATTGAGCAGGAAACATTTCGACAGGTGTGTTGCTTCTGAATATGGATCTTATCCAAAGCATAGTTATAGGAATCTGTAGGCCACCCAACATAATCGCTATTGTAATCTTCGCCTTTTATGAAGAAAACGCTCGATAACATCGAATCAAGTGCCATTTTAACAGCGCTCGTCGAAAAAGGGAAAGCCGATAATTAAATAGCTCAAACTGGATGAAGGCGGCAGACGATTCAATAAAACTTCTGCCAAAGAGTCACTTTTCCGACGATTTTTTCAACTTGGTAAGCATTGAATCAGAAGCAGCAATCAAAGAGTTCTAAGAAAATGTAGCTCATTTAAAAACTGAAGGTGTAGTGAAAAGAGTCAACATGGATGATCCCTGGTTTGCGGACCATATCATAATTGTACCTACCTACATCTAGGAACGTGGAACACGACATGAAAATAACCTGTGCTGAAAAATAAGAGCAGAGTGGGTTTCACGGGAGCTTTTCAAAGAATTTACTCACTACTCCATATCCGATGATTACAAATTTAAAAGTAATGTAGATGAGCCGGTAATTTTGCCATGATGGTTGATATAGAAAAGGAGAGTCAAGTGAACTTCCGGTGGATGAGAGCTCCTTTTAGAGAGACGATAGGATCGGCTGTCGTTTTCACACCAATCGTTTGCATTTATAGCTGGACCTTTTTGATTTCTCAAGCATTGATAGCCGTAGACGCCGCAACGAATGATCGAAACCGGGAAAAGAGATTTGGACTTATGGGACTCACGAGAATAGCGAAAACAAGCAATTATGAAGGCATTTTGCTCAGTCCTAATGAACCTTTGCCACATCCCAAGTTTAAAGCAATAATACCAAACGCTAACCCTTTTTTAGGTAGCCCTTGAGGATTTTCTGGAATATTTGAGGAGAGAGTGAAGCTAAAAGCTTATTAGGTATGGAAGTACTAACTATGCTTCTCATATCGATGTTTACGAATATAGATGCATCCCAGAGACATAACTTGCAACTGAAACAGCCGATCCTTGATCGAGTCTGACAACGGCAGAAGGTCACGAAGTCGTTGAATCTCCACATTGATCTGATCACGTCGTTGTTTCGATGCTCCACGAGTTGATCTCAAGCACTTCTTTATTAGTAAGTTACAAAGTCATTAAATTCCATAAAGTCACAAAAATGAGCTAAAAAAGTTAATCTTTTTGTTAAGCAAATTAGACGCGACGCCTAATTTTCGTTGGCTACCGCGCAATGCAACGTCTTCCTTTTTTGGCTCAGTGTATTGAATTCAATCCATATATTGCAAAGTGCTTCCAAATGAAACATGCTCCTACCTTTTTCATCAGTTACATATTGATAAATATTTTTCAAGTGGTCTCCAATTAGTTCTCGCCTTCTACGTGCCCTCTATATTATGCCTATTTTTCTACATTTTTCAAACATTTCCGACGGTTGTAACTAATCTGAAAGCTAGTCGAGATGGATTCAAGATGCTGTTCACACTGGTAATCGGTTTCATAGTATATGTGAAGCATATTCTGGTATTTTTGAAATATTTCTATATCTCTCAATTTCACAGAATAGCCATAACCTTTCATGGGGATTGAATGGAAAGGAACGGATAAAAAAGCTGTCGGCGTTGATCAAACCCTGAGGGATGCGCCATACATTCGACTTCATTAAACATCGTTTGGAGGTGATTGCATGCATAGCTGGCCTTTACAATGAATCGCAGTGGCTTACCGATGTATCGAGCCAGTGCTGCTATCCTCTCAGACAAGTCTGGTACCGATTTGCCGACCCCATAGGGATGGAAGGTCTGGTGGGCCATGGGCGCGGGGATCGATTCCACGTGTGTGTTGCAGGGCGCCTCCGACCACTACGCAACACGCGCCATAAGGAACGGAAAAGGTTAAAAACCAGTGGTGGAGGACGGAATTTTACAGACTTGAATCGTGTCGGCAAGAACGACATGAATTCTTCCGTTGATCGATTGCTCACCGAGAAGGAATAGAAATAACCTGTAAAAGCGAGGATAATTGGGAATGTTTTCTGATAACTGTCGAGTAGTCTGACGAAAATGAAAAGGAGAAAGAGGGCGAAGATGACGGGGAGGTCAGTGCTAAGTGGTCAAACAGTACAATTCACTGCGCTGAGACCTTCGGTGACAGTCACACCATAGCGAACGAGCCTGCTCTTGGCTACACAGGATAAAATACTTTCTTGCGGTCTACTCATGGCTGATGTGATATTTGAGATATCGTTCTGAAAGAGCCTAATAGATGGTAACAGGAGAAAGACTAATCATGGAAGCCTAAAACTCTGAGAGAGATTAAAAGGAATACCGACTAAGCTGCTTAAAAAATGTGGGCCAACCGTCATTTTTTTGACAATTTAGCTTATGAGAGACAACGCAATTCGTGCAATATTAGTCCATTTATCACTCTTGTGAACTACAAAAAAGTTCACAGGTTGGCCAGAACGTCTGCATTGATAACTTCCTCGTGTATTTTAGAGAAGGAGTCCTATTCCTTCAGGGCATAAATCTTCTCTATGGAAGGAAACAAAGGAAATATAGGAAGGACCGCTCTGTTATTAAGGTATCCTACTATGCGCTAGAGGTGGTTGCACTTGCAAAACTACGATGTCCTGTGAGGAGTTTACAAAACCGAAAATGCGGCTGAGTCGGTGGTGATGAAGCCTATAAACTATTTGTTAAAAGAAGTGAAGAAAAGGGTTTTTACACTGATAGTTAGTATATAAGTTTTTCACTGACTGCGGGCTTACTTCAGAGAAAAGCGTTTGTACTTGGCACATGCAAGAAGGGCAAAATAAGCTCGTCCAGCTGGTCATTTAACAGAAGTTTTAGTCGAATAGAATGTCTAGCGATATAATGGCGCTCAATTGTGGTCATAACCTTAAGTTGACAAAATAGAACAGGAAGAAATAGCACTTCTTTGTTAGCACATACGACTAGATGGAAGCATATTCCTTTCGCAGAAATAATGAGTAAGCAGTGTATTCTTATTATAAAGCTTAGGATGGCTTCCTAAGAATGGCTTTTGCAACATTAGTGAGTGAGTGAGGAAGTGGTTTTGGAAATAAGCAACGAAAGCCTAGAAAACGATGATCGTGGAGGCTTTCGACTATCGTTGACGTTGAGTACCTGAATGATTCGGTTGAAATGGATGAATCTCCAGCTATGCGACAACTGACAGGAAACCGGAGTACTGTTTTTGAATAAAACTCTCAATTGTAAGGAAAATTGGACACGTGGGACAATTGTTTCAAAATATTAGCCAAGAAGCTGAACGAGTTGTACTATGAGTCCCTGACTTGCCCGTTGTGCTTACCATACTTATCAAGAGTGAATTTCTTCTATTTCAAACAAACGGACGACTTCTTTTAAGAGTTAAAAAAGAGTAGTCGCCAATCCAAAGGTGACTTCAAGGGAGTCCAATGATCCAGACATTTATGTGATTTAATGTGCTCAGGTCTATGATACTTTGGCAGAAACGTAAATGGATCTTACCTTCACTGATAACGTTTTGTCAAAAAAGAACCAGGGAATTTTGAACAAAAACAAAAATCTACGTGGTTCGAAAAAGATTTACCTCCATACGGTTGAATTAAAGTTTACCGGAGTGCTTTTAGTCTCGAAATGCATTTGCAACATTTGTTATTTGGCCTTAATCTTGATCATATAAACAATAAGTTCGTAGGTGTGAATACTTTGTACTCCTGCCGCCGTTTATTTCTTCGATTCCAGGAATCTTTAGTAGAATTCTTTTAACTATTATACGTGAATTATCCCAGATTCTACGAACCTGGCATGTGTGAAAAATCGGAAGCCTTCTGGATGACATTTGGCGCTCATAAGATGAATTTGCGCTAAATAGATCTTTTCAGCTGTAGCTGCATTGCTCGTCCGATTTCTTGCATTCACTCATAAAGAACGAAATCTCCGGAATTTTCGATAGTGCATGTTTAAAGAAATGCTATTAGAAGCTCATGAAATTGAAAAAGTCAATGGGTATAAGATCGCAGTGAGAGGTGCAGACTAGAAAATTCAAAATAATGTATTTTTTAAAGATAATGCGCAGTTTCCTATATCTGCTAGCGTACCCAACGGG
Source organism: Angiostrongylus costaricensis (assembly GCA_900624975.1). Classification (NCBI taxonomy): domain Eukaryota; kingdom Metazoa; phylum Nematoda; class Chromadorea; order Rhabditida; family Metastrongylidae; genus Angiostrongylus; species Angiostrongylus costaricensis. The sequence continues at coordinate 15,173 of UYYA01000751.1, read as the reverse complement.
ACCACAGATGATGCAGGTGATACTGGTGATACCAATCTAACGCAGCTCATCCTGTTCCTAAGAATTGTTCTCGATGATCTGACGCGATTTCATTGACGCGTTTTGCATAGCTGTTCTTCTAATGTCTAGCAGTTGAAGAAGGGAAACCACCCATAAAGTTGTCAACACAGAATGTATTAAATGTATAGGCAAGTCATCTAGTAAATATTTCTAGCAAGTTTTTTAGATTTAAGTTGTAATACAAAATTGATCAATAATGCCGAAGTTGATTGGCAGTCGGGTTGAGAAATGTAAGCGTTATAAGTTTATTTTTTATCTCTAGTCCTATTCATGCTGCATTAACCTAGGGAGGAATCATGTCAACAAATTGAACTCCGTCCTCTAGAGCCGACTGTTGAACCAGGAACTGTTTGCTAAATAGTTTTGACCATACCTGACCTCGACTACAAACTATGGTAACTTTTTTGGGTCTGATGGTAATTCATCACTTCAGAAATGTTCAATAGACAAAGTGCCATCGATTGTACTCATTCCGCTTTATCGTATTTACCTTATTAGTGTTTATAATTCACTGCTTAAACTCTTGACGAACAGTGCTTCTATAAGGAAACTTGGAGACTTTATCAGGGGTTTCGTAGGTCTCATTAACAAGTCGACCAATGAAATAGCAAAAAAAAACTCATGGTCCGTTTCGTCTATTTAAATTGTGAATATCTAGGCAGTTAAGTAATTGCCACGAACATATATTCTAAAATCTGTGCGTTTTCAATCCGGAATTTTCCGACAATAAGCTAAATATTTCCAAGGAGGTTGCTTAGTGTCCTACTTTTAGCCTGCCTGGCTTTGCTCACGGTATTGGACAAGGGTGCTTTAATGATTGTGGGTAATATCATAAAACGAATGACTGTATATATTGGCACAGAAAGGAAGTTTGTACATAAAGCCCACTAGTTATATCAGAAGGTGCTTCTGCAATCAAATTTAACAGTTATAGTCGAGCTTTCGATGAGCCACCTCCAAAACTTCAGCTGTCGTTTTTTTCCACTTTCTACATGACCCGTCATCATACCTATTGTACGGACCCCAGCACTTCTCGCATTCGATTCGTTTTTCCTCGCATTCGTCGTCCACTCTTCGAACACTTCGCGTGTTGTCTTGACTGCTTCTTGAGGATTTGTCTTTTTTATGAACGTCATAGAATTCTGGTCGGTTCGATTCTCGTTCCAGTTTTGGAGATAGCCAAGCCAAGGGGTTCACACGTGAGGACGCTTTGACACTTGTCATACTAAAGCAATATGTAATATAAGAGCTAATAGAAACATGTCAGAGCGACTTCAGATATTTCTAAGAACTTGAAAATGCACCAGATTCTTCATCTGCCGTCTTTTTTCAGTAAATCAGGTGGGAGGTCGTTTTCACATGGGCCACCACGCCCGGCACCATGGGAAGGCGATCCGCTTTCGTGCACGAGGAACGCGTGACGTCACGCGCGGCTCGTGCGCGATTACTGCGTCGGACGCGTCGTCAGTGCGTGTATTTGCTGTTATGGAGTGAGAGTTTTGTTTGGACATCGAGAAAGCATCGGGACTCGACCCGATTGTCACCAAACGGAACGACCGAATACGGATATTCGGTGAATCGGGTCAGCTGGCTCCTCGGATTGCAAAATCGTCGCCCTGAATTCGGCACCTTTCACCACTTTCTCAATTCATGTTACTGTACCGGATTACGGTGGCTTCAGCAGAGGGCGCCGCCTTGAACGGCGAGAATAGGGTCGTCGAAGCTGTTGAAAATACATTCAAGTTTGTGAAGTTGCACCCAGAGTTTTTGCTGCTAGAAAGGAAACTGCACAAACATGTAGAGTTTAGACAATTTGGACAACAACAAGCGCTCTGAGTCCAATTTTCCTAGTTTGCACGAGGCTGTGAAATCGGGAATCTTTTTTTCCGTAAAAAGGAGGAAGCAAAAGGAAGAAGAACATCAAGTGGTGTTCGGCACAAATACCGTTAGCATACGAAATTCTACACGGTGCGCGCCACCATCATTGCTGCTCGGTCGCATATTCGTGCAATAAACCTTACTCAAGTGTTTCGCAGTTGATGTTTCCTATTGCTTCTTTTCCTCGGTAATTCGTTCTTGGTTACCAACTTATCACTAGGAACTTATCGCCATGAATGAGACGGATAATATTTCATATGACTGAACGGATTAGGAGAATATTTAGCCTGGGGAATGGTTTCAGATTCGAAATAATTCTGTATTTTTGCACACTGTAATTCTTATTACTTTAGTTCCAATAAAAAATTGAATTGGCGAATTTTTTTGTGCTCCTTAAACGACTTTAACTGCGAAGCACTGTTTTCCCACTTTCGGGGCATCATCGATGAATAGATATTTTTCATAGTAACAGGCTCAAAGTTCAGCTAGTCTCCTTGACAACCGGAAGTAGAAAATTGAAAATAAACAACAGAGTATTTAGTAAAGTTGACTGTTACAGTCTCCGTCATTCCATGAAGAAATTCCCTGAGCGGAATGTTTTACTCATCGTTTCGCAAAATTTGGAACGCTTAGTTTCAATCTCAATTGCTTACCATATAGGCTGAAAGTAGCCATCTTAGTGAAATATGAACCATTCTGGGTTTTAATTAATTTAAAAGAGCTTATTATGTTTTTAACCAGGAAAATGAAAATTTGTTCTATAGCGAAGAATTATCTCGTTATTTTTGCATCTACTGATAAGTTCATTAAGCCGATTGGCGAGCAAAATTCATCGTTATAACCAGCAGAAACTTGACGACATAACTGATGAATCCTTAAAGGATATAGCCCCACTTTTCAATCTGTCAAAGACGAGTATCTTTCACTTCCTTCGGTAAAGGAATACTCGTCATCAACACGAATATCCTCTTCTCAACTGTTGTTTTGGGATACAAACCATTTGCAGTGTTCACCAAGCTCGTACAATATTCTTGTATTAATATAAAGTAAAAGGATTCATCGTTTGAACCAGTATTTTTGACCTCATACTTCCTTTAAACTAAGTGTTGGAAAATGGGTAAAAACATCTGCCTATAAGAGAACCGTTAGAACTTCCATACTCTACGAGAACAGGACCGCTCATATCAAAAGAAACGTACCGCTGCGTTGAATGACTGGAAGAGGAGTTTGCACAGTCTGCGACAATTCTGGATGCAGATGGCGATGGTGTGGACACGACGCAAGAGCCAGGTGTCAGATGCAAGACAGTGCTCATCGCCAACGGCGAACTGAACGTACACCTGAGATCGTGAGGTCACGCCTTTCCTCACTCCAGCCGGCGGCGAGTGGACAGCGTGACGTCACACACGTGGGAATCGCGGTATACTGTATAAACACACGCGTGGACTGGCACCACTACGTTGCCTAGCCTAGCCCAATCTGAGGGTACGTGTCAGCACAGAGCCAGTATAAGTCGTTAACTTAACTCATAACTTATTTACTCGTTTACGACGCTTTCTTTTTCTCAGTAATTCTAATAACTAAGTCCCTTCTTAAACTCAGCGCTGCCCGATTTTAATCTGTACAAGTGCTTCAAGCGGCTACCTTGTTGGATGAACTTCAATGTTGCTGGTGTAAAGCTATCTTTATAACTGTAATCCTATCAGAAGCGTTAAATTCTGAGTCACTTCCACCATAGCGGTCGGCCATCCGAATCCTGCGCGCGCCGTCTCAAGCAGTGTTGCACACACTTTACACCGTAGCCGTCGGCCATCCGATTCCTATGGACGTCTCAAGCAGTGTAGCACACGCTGTGCGAAGTCCTGTGACGCAATCGACAATCAAACACACAGACCAAACAGTCTCGCAAGACACACTGTTGACAAAGAGGGCAGCCCCTAGTGAATCCAACGGAAGCAGGTGAACTGACCACTGCGAAACAGATTCAAACTACTAATAAAACTGAACATTTCTTGTCGCAAAAGAAATGATTACCAACGTCATTGGAAAAAACACAAGGATAAATACTTTTGAAACCCACTGTCATTAAACCTTGGTAGTAAAATAATCAACATCTGTTTATATTGCTGAGCTTACACGAGGTTGTTAGAGATGTTTATTGTGCTAACGTTTCGACGTCTTCTTCTTCATCAGAGCAGGTGATCCTTGTGGATAGTCCACAAGGATAAATGGTTCAAAGTTTTTATTGGGGTCTTAGTTACTCAAGTGCCAATGTTTTCGAGTATGTCTTCACTTTCATTTCCCATTCACTAAATCTACGTTAAGATTCCTTTAAAATAAAACTAATAAAGAAAGAATTTGGCATTTGCCATCTCCCATAATGATTCTTTTCGTTTCCTTTTCGTCAAGAAAGATATGGACTCAATGTCAGTGGGACACTGAAATCCTACAGTAGAAATGGTGGAATCATTACGGGAGATAGCAAATGCCAAATTCTTTCTTTATCAGTTTTATTTTTAAAAAGTTTTAACGTAGGTTTAGTGAATGGGAAAGTTCTTACAGAAAGAAAGATTATCACTTAAATAGTCAATGCATTTGTAAATGTGTCGTTTTCTTTCTCAGCAATCACGAAGTTCTTATTCAGCACACCTTTACTTCTTTAATAACACAAACAATAGAACGGTAGCTGACATTTCGGCAGCATCGCTTTCTTCACTCTAGAAAAGTACACTGATTTGTAATTTGCTAGGTCAAACGCTTCAACAGCACGAACGGAAAGATGAAAACCTGAACGATAATTACACGATCTGCAGCCTCTCAAAAACCTACCGTCCTTTACCTAGCTTCCACCGAGGAGAAACATCCACTCATAGTCGCATGTGGTTGATGACTGCATCATTCCTCAACAAAAAGCAATTCTGAGATAAAGGGCTAAATCACATCTTATCTCTGGGCATTCTTCCCTGCTATTCATTCCCGAGCTCTTAGCATTTATCCAAAAGGCCTTGAAAAGTTTGCTCATTGCTGTTTTGGAATCCTGTGCCAGGACAGCGACCTTTCCATCAAAATCAACGCATTTATTTTTCTTAGATCGTCGATTTATTAGTACTAAGCTTAAACGCTATGCATCATTTCGTGCTTGTGAAAACTATTCCGAATTCGGCTTGTTGCAACATTGGATGACTGATTACAGTAAATGCTGCTTCTTAATAGAGTCCTAGTCACAAGCCACCATCTCTACATCAGAATAAACGATTGGTCTGCGTATTGAGGCAGAGACTTACCTACTGAAAACCTTATTGCCACTTCGTGGTTTTCTTTTGCATTAGTTGCATCTGGGAAACACGGCTAATGAATGCCTACATCGCATGCAATATGCGAAATTTCTCTAAAAACACGGCACTGATCAGTCACTGAAGGATGCATTCGACTTCATTATCGATGGTTATCATCGTCAATAATGACCACTTTTGTTACTACGGAATTTGTTAACAAGTTTTGCAGTGGACACACAGTAAATAAATGAGGGCATTTAGCGCAGGGGCAGTGATAACGGTCATTACAACTAAAGATCAAGCAGCCCACGAGTGTTTGCACCCCACCTAGGGTCCATTAGGCCTCCCTTCTGAGATCGTGAAGTTCGTACTAGACGTGTCTGGAAAGAAACACCGTTGTTTTGCTCTAACAGATTAAATTTGGACTTAAAGCAACGCTAGAAACGCGAAATTACATGAAGCCATAGACTAGAAAAGGGAGCCTGAACGCTCCAGTACGCAGATAGTTCGAGAGGTTTTATTGGGAAGAAACGAATCTTCATGAGTGTAAAGGCAGAGTTTCTGCACTAGAACTTCAGAACGACCATCTCGAGCTGGTAATCGGAGCTGGCGCTATCAAATTTGCAGGGATATTGTAAGGAAGGTCGGCGTTGACAACTCGACAGGAGTTCGCTATTCCAGAAGCATTGGAAGACTTAACGCTCCATAAATTGGTATCACATAAATTGAGCGAATGGCAACGAGATAGTCGCTAGCAAATCTCTTATGAGATTTCTTAGATAACAAAAACAATCTATTTCTCGACCGTGTTGCTGGGAATAAGGCGCGATTAGTGCAGTGGTAGTGATGTCGTTCAACACACCCAAGGCGCCGGCTCCACTCACTGGACGGCCAACCAGTCCTCTCGTTCCTCCGCGCTTAGGAAGGCAGCACTGTGCTTGTGTGGGAACGCTATGCGGTTCACAAAACCTGAGCACGTCATAGCACGACTATCCAAATATCGGATTCCGGAAAGCAAGAATCGATTCGACCAGCAAGATACCATGTTTTTCTTCTCGCACTGCTAGGAAGGTGTATTGTTTAGGGCAGAATAGTCTTTCTTGAGTAGAATAATTTCAACCACAACGTTGCCGAGATATATGCGAAACTCCGGTCCGTAGGTGTCTGCAGTTTGGAACGAATGCGCTATTACCCTTTCCAGGGGCTAACGCGTTCACCACCATACCATGAGAGTCCTTCTTTTCGCCTTTCTCTCAGCTATGATGGCGTCCATCGATAGAACTAACTAAGAGACAGGCGAAACGAAGGACCCGAATGGTGTGGTGGTGAACGCGTTAGCCACCGGAAAGGGTAATGGCGCATTCGTTCCCCACTGTAGACACCTACGGTCCGGAGTTTTTCAAATATTTCAGCAACGTTGGGGCTGCATTTCGCTTAATGTCCTGCCGTAAAAATTATAGTAGGCAAAAAATAAAAAAATAAAGATATTGAAAGTAGTTCCAGTTCAGTAGATCTTAGCTCCACTGATGGCGCTCCACTCACTCATTTCATCGCGTTTTCTATCCAACCAATCGAGATCCACCAACTAAAGTAGAACTCTCCCTAGTCGGATAGCTTTCTTCCGACAGACTATCTTATCCGAATAATTGGGAATTCTTCATGACAACGGTGAGTAACTACACAGATCCTCATTGCTCGTGGAAAATATTGGAGCATTTCATAAAAATGTAATGTTGAAAACCAGTAGTATTGAAATAAGCAGTAGTAATTACAGCCTCCTCCTTGAAAGATGGTCAACAAATTACGCTGGAAGGTCTCTGTGAATTCGCCCTTTCCTGTGGAGCGAAATCGAGGGACATCGCTCCGAGAGCAGCTTTCGCTCGAAAAGTCTGAATGCGCAGCTGAAAGTGAAGAACTATATCGAAGGCTTTCAGGAATAAATGCTACAATCACTTGTCTCGTGAATTTCGTCGTAGCATTTCTAAAAACTATTTTCGGATATTCCGTATACTCCACGATGATATATCCCTCTATTGGATTCCTCTGAGGAAATTTTTTCATGAAGGAGATCGGAAAGGTGATAAACTGATGCAAATTTCTCACCAATGCACAGGATAAAGCAGTTTGATTAGTAATGATCTACGTGACTTTGATTATGATTTATGCAACAGAATATAATAAAAATTTTAAAGATTGGAATAAAAACAAAAAAGGGTCAACAAAAGTTTATAGAATAAGCACCATGTTATACCATGTAGACCAGACTTTTTGAAAGGGTGAGCAGCAAACCTTAGACAAAGAAAATTTTCTGCGGGGTCAATTGAAGAGATGACTGTAGGCAGTCACTTCCGTGTTATGACACTAAATGAACTAAGAAGTGCAGGAAAACCGTTTCAGATGGTATCCAACTGTGGCCATCAATTCCGGACCGTCAAATTTGTTATTCAAGTTTCTCGGTTGATAGTTCCTTAACGAATTGTTGCATTACCAATTGGGTAAGAATCTAAGTATTTGGAAGAAGAGATACAACTGAGTGTAGAAAATTCTTGAAACTGAGCACAGTTCGAAGATATTCGTTTGATAGATTCATTTAGAAAACAACGATTAAGGCAACTCCAATGGTATGCTTGGACATTCTGATACTGTGTATATTTCAAAAGCGACCTTCCTTTTGCCTCGGTATTACTAATCAACGTGTACTCTTTCTTTAATAAGCTTTCACGATGTCGATAAATGGTTTTTATTCGGCTAACGTTTCGACCTATTCGTCTTCATCAGAGCTGATGAGCCGAAACGATAGTCCAAGGTTCTTCTCCGTTTCGATGTGGGTGGTGTCTTCGCGTTCGTATCGAATTGTGTACTCCTTAGCGGACCACCTCTCGAATGAGGCACACTCACTCAATCATGCCCTTTTATGGTCGATGGATAGATGGTAAAGATGCTGATGGTCGATAGTAGTGATTGCTCTTGGTGATATACTCTTTGCTAGCTGAAAATGATACCCACTTTTGTATGATGAATTGTTTGGGAAAAACAAATTGTTATCAACAGACAAACACTGCTATAAACTATCGGTATTCTGGATAAAAGCACACCGGGTTAGTGTGTCATATACGACAGATGGTCCGCTGAGGAAGACAGAACCCGAAACGAAGACGACGACCCACTTCGAGACGAAGAAGTGCGGTGCCTATCGGCTCGGTTCGGATGAAGACGAAGACGTAGAAACGCTAACCGAAAAATTGTTTATAAACCTTGTGTAAGCATAGCACGGAAAGAACCTTGTATATATTGTTTTGTTAGTGTTCTTTTTAACCCTTTTTTCTATTTACTGCCTTTTTCTTCTTAATGGCAGGGTATGTTGCGAAATATAACTCTTACGAAATGCTGAGATATTTGCAAAACTCCGGACCGCAGGTGTATGCAGTGGGGAACGAACACGAGCTGTTGTCCTTACCGGGGATCAGCGCACTTCACCACCACACCATCCGGGTCCTTCGTATTGCCCGTATCTCAGCTAGTACGAGTGTTCTTTTTGTTTTTGTCTTTATAGTGTTCTTTTATCAGCTGTCATTTTATACCCTTCGACATTTTTTATTATTTTTTGACTTTTCAAATTTATTCCAACATTGCGTCTAGTCCTATTGCTAATAGTGATATCCTTTTACTGCCCTCAAAAATCATGGAAGTTGGAGATGTTTACCCTTCCGTGGCAAACGATTTCTCTATGTTTTCAAGGGCAAAGAGAGCTTTTCCACAGCGATGTCCAATACAACATCCGTGTCCGATAAGTCGTCGATAGAGTACAAAGGGCAGAAAAAGCTATGCTCGGTGAATTAATCCAGCAGAAGGCGCGTGCATAGAAATCAATACGTACGGTCCGTAGCCTGTGACAACGCACAAGTCGAAACCAATTCGCATTCGAACTTCTTCACTGGTCTGTAATTTGGTAGGCAGTTTGTTTTTATTTTTATTCCATTTGCTTTTATGAATCATAGATAAAGGATAAAAGGATAAAGCTCTCGGCGTTGATCAATCCCTGAGGGGGATGCTCCGTGCACTCGACTTTATTAAGCTTCGTTTGGAGGTGATTGAATGTATATCTGCCTTTTACAATGACAAGGGGTGGCCTACTGATGTATCGAGCCAGTGCTGTTATCCGTCCAGACAACAGTTTGGTAACAACTTGCCGACCCCGGAGGCATGGAAGGTTTGGAGAGTCATGGGCGCTGGTATCGACTTCACGTGTGTGTCGCAGTGGCGCCTCCAACTACTGCGCCACACGTGCCCTATCATATGGAATTTCGATACAAAAAATCCCAAAACAGATTCGACATATCCTTAATCGGAACCGAATGCGATGTACATATCAGATTCATTCACCGGCAAGGTTAATCAAATACGAGCGAATGCAGTAAATCCAAAACAACAGTTCCTAGACTTCCGAAAAACCTGGTGAGTAACATAGGATTTTTTAAAGAGAAGAGCAGCAAAAATGGCCACCATATTTAGGTGGTTGTGCTGATATCATTTCTTGAGCGTCGGTAGACCACTAACTAACTACTATGCATGCTTAAGAGGATCATAGTTCGTTGGTACGTGCTCTAGTTGCTCGATTATTAACGAGATTGTAAATGGTGTACTTGACGCACTTAGCTAATCTTAATATTGATAATTTAGCTGGCACGTGTTGCAGCAGTTTTTACGACCGACTTTCTGTTAACCTCGGCATTGATCAAATAATTCTTTATATTCTTTTTGAAAAAACACGAGGTGTTATTCAATTTGTTTATTAAGATGAAGCTGACCTTTCAGCGGATTTCGCCTTCTTTAGGGCTTGGAAAGGTTATGTTGACTGCAATCTATCTAGCTGAGCACCTCTATAACCAAACGGAGAAAATGCTAAACCGTGATTTCAGTCACATTGAACACAGAATGGCTCACATTCACCGCTTTCTATAAGTTTTCCACTGGGTTCGTCACGTGCAGAGCAAGCGCACAGAGTTCACTTGGAAGCGTAATTTGCCTCCCTCACATAAAAAATTGTCTTAAATACTGCATGAGCTCACTTGTGACCACTATCCATTCCTCCTTGCGGTTTACTTTCGGATTCCGGAATGCTTCAAGAGTTTTGATCGTTGGTGTTTCCGATTCCTGTGCGGGGATCATAGGTTCTACTTCAAATTCTTCCCCGTTGTCTTTGCGTCCTATACGCGCCTAGTGGAGTATTTAATTTAACTTCAAGTTTACCGACTAAGTCTTCTTTTTATACGATGTAGTAACGTTTTATAGCTGCACTAATATTGGTAGAAATGAAGGTCGTGATAAACGGGACCTTACTATCGTTAGAATCAACGCATCGGGTCCTGAGTTTCTCCCTACACGTATCCTTAAGTGGCACAGTTTTGTACCAATTTGAAACGCCTATTTGCTGCTCCAATTTCAAGGGTTCCGCCGTCTGCTCTATTCCTGAGCACACACTGTTGCTGTTCGGAATATATTTCTTATAAGCGCCCTTTTTGTGTTTGCGGTGTGCGAGGAAAGCTGATGAACCGGCATGTTTTTGCTACTTGACATTTTGTACTATTTGATGATATCGCCGTTTTTGGATAGGTTAATTTCAGCAGTCAAAAATTGAAGCCAGTCTTTCTTTTGTTATCAGCAAATGAAATTTATTTAGTATACCTGTTGATTTGGCAATTTAAAACATTTGCGTATCTCCTCCTGTGTGGAGCGGATGATAAAACAGTCATATACGTGTGGCATTGATGTGGCTGAAGACCGTGTACTGGACTACAGCCTTAGACACGAACCCAATGCTAAGGTTGGTGCCCAGTCGCTGTCCCATTATTAACCGTCTAATTTGTGCGTAATATTTTCCAGGCTATGTGAAGATTGCGCAGTTTAGGCGCTGCTTTAATAAGGCAGTGAGCCGCTTAGGTGATAAGCTATGTATGCTTATTTCTTTGAGATTTCGAGGAATTGCGAAATCATTCGTCTCCCTCTTACAAAGGGCGGTTACATCGAAGATCTTTATCATTTAGGCGATGTTAGAATGAGCACTACGTATGAGATCAATTATCACTTGGATGCTCATAAGATATGTTTCAACAACTGAGTAACCATAAGAACTTGGCAACTTTCCTGAGAGCTACTCGGAAGAAAAGACTTCTTTTTAAGACTGATCTATAATGTCTTTTAGCGGACTTGGCGTAATCTCCAAAAGCAAGTGATATATGGTTTCTATGAATACTTAATCATTGAGTTGGAATTGCTTCATATCGCATTTTAAAAGGAAATGTTCGCGGTTGATCCACCACTGAACTATGCGTTAAGTATTCGACTTACAGCTGGTTAAAATAGTATTTTGCCTACAAGATAACTTGTTTTTATCCTTCTAGAGAAGTCTGGTCCGACATCGGGTAGGAGGAGATGTGGTTAGCCAATGACGCGTGGTCGAACTAACGATAATTAGGGCACCCCTAGGATTGTCCCACACTCACTTCATATTTGCTCACATTGAATTCACCGATGTTTTTTACGGATTTTTTCGGTCCGAACAAGGCAGCGGTGTGAAATTCTGTCTGTAAATCCGCTTCGATATTGTTCTAGGGGACGTTTATCTGAAAAAGTCCTTTAGCAACCGTGTAGACACTTATCCAATGAGGTGCATACTCATTTCAAGACACACAAAATCTGGCCACATAACAACGTGGTTTCAAGGAATGAATCAATTTTGATGGATTTCGTGGATTAGCAGATTTTTCTCAGATCGTTTTCTTTTCAGATGGTGGAGCCTGAAAGAATTATGTGTCACTCCTGCAAATATGATCGCTGCCCGATTGTTGTTATCGTGGTTACAAAGGATTACAACTACGATATGGCGGTTCGTCACATATCTCTCTAGGAGTAATGAGACTTCGATGGCTCCAATTATTGTACAGGAATTTCCATAAACGAAATGCACAGTCACAATGTCTTTAGCGGCGTTTCGACGAATCTCCACTATAGCGTCAGTATCATTACACCTTCTCTTTTCAACCGTTAAAGAGAGTGTAATTATAGAAACCACGACTATATTTCAAAGATTTTTAGGAAACTGGAGATTATGATTCTATACGGGTGACGTCGGTTCCAATTTAGATGACTGGAAAATTACATCAGTTATAGAAATACGGATAGAACAGCGTTACCAAGACTTTTCCTCAAGCCCATAGTGAGTGTTAGTTGCAAAGTGATCGGCGAATAGTAGTGACAAGTCGTTATCTTATGCTTACTAAGCAGAGCTCGTAACTTATTATCCATTGAAATCTTTACGTCTACCGAACCACCGTTTTTCGAGGTTGGGCCCTGTAACGAAATGGTTAGCGGCGAAGTGTAGCGGTTCAGATTGATGTGGAATATTAGCCACGCGGGTCTTTTAGTTGTTGTAGTTGATCTACCAGCCTCAAACCTGGGTAATTAAACCTTTACTACATAAATACAATACTAATAACATGATAGTAACGATAGAGAAGTAATAGTAGAGGCGTAACACAAATTAGAGCTCTGAGGTGCTAAGGACTGTAGTGAAGTGAGGCTAAACAATGAGGCAATGGCATTCAAACATTATTATACCATTAACACAATATTAACAATAATAATGAGATTACAACGAAGTAGCCTTTGCTTAGCCGTAAGCGATGCCGCGCCGCGTCTATTCGCGGCCGGCGCGGCGGCTGAGGGAGACAGTATACTGAGGTGGTGAGGGTTACAGACTGGCCGTGTTTCGGCCAAGATAAGATTTCAACATTATAGCGATGAGGAGCATTTTAGTTGATCGATGAGGACTGTAAGTTACATGAGCGTTGACGGTGCTATGGACAGTGAATGATGAGTCATCTACGGAACACAGTCAGGCGGCTGGTCGTTAATAACGCTATGTCATCAACGTGAACTTTGAGCATTGATGGGTGCCACCATTGCCTAAGGGTCAAGAGCCAGTATGATAAATGGCTACAAAACTGATAAGCCTATAGCGGCTTAGCAGAATACATAGCATAAGTTGGCCGCTTAGCGGCATTGTACACATTACGTGTACATTGTGGGAGGAATGATACATGCCACCGATGGCGTTGCTAACAGAACGCATTTGGTAACATCCGCCACTACTGACATCGCACCGTAGACAAGCTGAGAAACAAGATGCAATAATCTGCTGATTACTGAAGGATGAATGTGAATGTGTGAATGAGTGTGATTGAATAAGAATGAATGACTATGACTAAGAATGAGTTGAGGTGATTGAGGATGATTGAGGATGTGGTTGTGAGGAGCGGATTATCCGCGCTACCGATCGGGGGTAAGGTGAGTGATGGCATGTCTCCGCCGTCGAAGGCACCTGGTTTATATCGGCTGCGGGAGCCGCGAGCGTATGCAACCGCGGTTAATCTGGATTGTTGATCCTGGACCGCAATAGGCTGTACCTAACTGCCTGAAACATCAAACGTCATTAGCTTCGTTGTTTCGCGAGGAAGTAGTAAACTGTTCCACTGTTACGCCTCCTTCGAATAAGCCATCGTCGCTATGCTACTGAAGTCGAACCTGAATCGCTATTGTGCCTGAAACACTGTACATAATTGATCGAGAAGATTACAAAGGTTACATTGCGGTGTTTGATGTGTGACAGCGAGGCGGCCATATTTGGGTTTCAAATACTGTTATTTAGATAGTTAGAGAACTTTTCAAGAGAGAAGTTCTCTATAGGCCCATTGCTGTGTAGACGGGCCACCAAGCAGAATAACATCGAAAGTACGCAGCAAACCTTAGGCAAAGGAAATTTTCCTTCCGGTAAACCGAGCAAATGGTTGTAGACAGTGACTTCCGTGTTATGGCACTAAATGGGCTAAGAAATGCAGAGAATGAAACAGCATGATTCGAAGTGATTTTAAACTTTTATACTCACACGCTTCTGATAGTGTTCAACTCCGGCCATAAACTCCGGATCACTAAATCTGTTATCGATGTTTTTCTCTTTTGATACTGCCTTCAGGACTTGTTGCACGACCAGCTGCGTAAGAATCTAAATATTTAGAAGCAAAGATAGAACTGAGCCTGAAAAATTACTAAAACTGGGCGTGATTTTCGTTCGATGGTTTCATTCGGAAAAAAATAACTGAGGCGATCTCAGTTGTATACTTAAAAGTTCACGCATAGTATATAACGAATTTCACATTGTTTCTGAGTGTTCCTCTTCTTTTATGTTATTGCATGACTTTCGCGTTCTCGTTCTTCCATTTTTGACCTCATAGATTTATTTTAGCTACTGCTAATGGTGGGACTCTTTCACTGCCCCGGTTGGTTCACGAACCATACAAGTCCGTTAACCCTTTGGGGACTATACGCATTGAGTTCGGCACGTACACTATCGCACATTTCAATGCAAACACTTTTTCTTGGTTTATTTCTCTGCATAGAGCTTTTCTGCCTCTTTTTAACGTCAATCGTTATCTTGTCGAGCACGGATGTTGTGTTTGGTGTTGTTCGCGAAAAACTCTTTTGCACTTCAAAATATAGAAAGGTCTTTTTTAGAATCACTTCATTGGCCCCTACTTTGGTAGTCAATTGGTTGTTATTTCAATTCCATTCGCGAAGATGAAACCTAGGTTTAATACAAATTTTCGTCGAAAAAAACGAAAATGGACTCGACATATTCTGAATGGGTACTGAATTTGATGTAAATTTGGGAAGTAGCTCACAAGGTTAGTCAACTGCGAACGCGTCCAGGAGATCCAAAACTGCAGTTCTTAAGCCTCGACATGACTTGGTGAGCTACGTGAATTTTTCTAGAAACAGAGCAATAACAAGAGTCATCATGGTAAAGTGGTGGTGCTGTTATCATTTTTTGAGCGTCCACCCCACTAAGTATCCTCTATGCACGACGACGACGAACTTGGTTCGTTGGAGCGTGCTTCAGTTGTT
>UYYA01000750.1:0-34794 GCA_900624975.1 Angiostrongylus costaricensis | reverse complement strand
ATATATATATATATATAGTGTGATCGCTTGCGGTAGATAAATTGAGCTACATGGCACATTTTCCTACAACTGAGGTTTTGAGAAGCTGGCTTTCTTATAGTAGTTGCCTTAACCTGTTGCTTTAAGTGCATGTGTAATTTCTTTAAGACGCTACTTTTATTTTGACGTTTTCTGAAATTCATATGATCAGTAGTTTGACAGACAAGTTTAAATTCCTAAATTTCTGTGGTACGCACAAAATCGTGATGTACCAAGGATTATTAACTAGTAAACACCATTCCGTCTTCTCACTTTTACAATAATTTCGTGAAACAGGGTCACATTGGAAAGAGGTGAAGGAAAAACGAGTTTTTGCTCTAGAAAATTTAGATCTTATCCTGGTAGACTGTTTTAGTGGGGTTTGCTTCAGTGATTGATGTTTACTGTGTGCGAGGGCATGTTTGTTACGATGGTAAAAAGAGGAGAAATTTCTGAGAACGGAAGATTTGAGATTAATGTACGTTCTCAAGATGGGTAACACGCTGTTTATTCATAGCCCATTCCCGAACTTGATATATTCTTATATTTATTTCGGACGAGAAATGTTAAAGTTTATCGAAGCCGAAAGCTTATGGCCGAAATACACAAATTCAATCCACTGCACAATTTGTATGACTGAGGATATTTTCAATGATGTGGAAGTAGAAGTAGGAAAGTCATTCATTGTAGAAACTGGTCAAATGGGAGAGAACTACACCGATAGGAATAGCTAAGGTTATCTGAATGAACTCATCAATGTTACTGCAAGAGATGTAACTAAGTTTGCGAGTTATGACGTGACTTCACCTTGCATGTGGTTTTTTTTCAAACTGTTCATAATTTAAACCTATACACTTCGAGTAATAGTTGAGCATCTGTGAAACAAAGAATATCCTTAACGATTAGGTCGCCGTCGAATGGCATTTCTCGATCTGATGCTCGACATGAACGCAAAAGGTGAGCTGCCAATGGAGGGTGTACAAGAGGAAGTGGACACTTTCACGTTTGAGGTAAAAATGTGTTTCCTATATCTGATTTCTGTCTTTTGCAATTTTGGTTTATCTGTTGAAAGAGTGTTAGAAATCTTTTCGAAAGATTTCTCTTTTTTCGTGGTTACCAACATTTTCAACTAACATCCTTGACTTCAATTCTATCAAGGGCCACGACACCACGTCGGCATCGATCAATTGGTTCCTTCATTTGATGGGTGCGAATCCAGATATACAAGAGAAAGTCCAACGTGAAGTCGATGAGGTGGGCAACATTAAGCTTTGCGATTTTAACTTCTGAATCCTCGCTTGAATGTTCGCATGTAGTTTTAGAAATCGACTTTGATCTAACCCGGGCATAAGCACTCAGTATTTTCCTAGGCTACAAACTAAGCTTATTAATTTATTAACTTAATAATACGGGGAAACCGAGTGTGCCGTCCGGAATGACGAAGAATCACTCCAACTACCATTTGACTGGTAATGTGCTGAATGAGCAAAATCTTCTTCGTCTGAAGCTTTATGAGTCACGCTAGAGCTTTCCTAGCTACTTTCCCTATGCCATTTTTTCAGAATCCTTGTTAGTGGGATCAAGCAAGCTATGTATCCTTTTAGACATCTAAGGACATTTCCGGGTAAAGTTGTAGCGCGTAAACTGCTAGTGTTTTCTCTTCTGCATCTAAGCAAATTTCATATTGACAAACCGTTATTCGGATGTGCTCTAAGTATCTTAATTTAATGGAATTAGTAACGATTATGCATTTTATTTCTCATTTTGTTTTTTCACTAAATCACGGTATTATTACGTTTTACGGCATTATGTTCAAGAACATAGGGCAGATAGCACAGTGGTAGTGATGCCTGTCATCATGTATGGTGCTGTTCGACTCCGCTGCAGTCCAACCAAGCCTCTCATCTCTCCGGGGTCTGGAAATTGGTACCGGACCTGTCTGGGAATGAATCACTCTCTGCAATCCAAATGGACACGCTCCAACCCACCTATCTCAGGACTCCAGGGAGAATTCATCGATCAGCATTCTATGACATTCAAGATGAAATTAAAATCTTCGAGCAGTAACCGAAGATACGCGTAAAAGTTGGAAGACCTTCGTTGATGATGGATACAAGGAAACGAAATGGATGTGAAAAGTGCTAGGATCCGCACACTAGACGTGAAGACGGATCAAATAAAATAAAATAAAATAATAAATGTTCGAGAACTACCAAGGTTATTGGACAACAAAATACTTTCTTTTCTAGACACAGCAACTTCTTTTCCTTTGTGTTTTTTTTACTTGTTTCATCTGGCACCTATTCCATTCCAGACGGTCGAGTGTTGTCGAGTAAACTCCAATTTGAAATTTTGCCTTTATTAAATTAGCATTGAATACTTCCTCCTTTCGCTGGACTTCTGTAAGCGTTTTGAAGGAAATGGGCACAATTGAAAGACGTGCGATTGAATAATGAAACCAATAACACCTGCATATTCCTTCTTTGAAATGAAATTTCAGGTACTCGGGGAAACTGATCGTGCACCTACTTACGAAGATCTTGGCGCTTTAAAATACCTTGAAGCATGTATCAAGGAAACATTGCGATTATATCCCTCAGTACCCCTCATTGCTCGACAAGTCGTTGAAGATGTCAAGATCAGTGAGTGCCTTACGATCTCTTTAAGGATGATGTAGTTTCCAAGCGGTTATGATGCTCAGTTTTTTTTCCTCGGTAATGTCTTTATTTTCCCTCATTAGCTTCGTGCTAGCCTGTCAATGAAAGAATATATATATATATTGATTATAAAGCTCGCCGAGAGCTGTGCGTATGTTTTTAGAGAATCACCTTTTGCCAGCGGGAACCGGCATTGTTGTCATACCATCCATGGTTCATCGAGACCCGACCTACTGGGATGATCCGGAAGTTTTTCGTCCTGAACGATTCATCAGCGGAGAGCTCAAGCATCCCTATGCGTATATTCCATTCTCGGCGGGAAGCAGGAATTGCATTGGTGGGTATTCCTACGTGGCCTTTCTTTTTGTATATTGCAGACGAAAAAATAATCTGAACGGATTGTCTTTACACATTGAATTATATAAATCGGATATGCTCGAATTTCTTCAATCTGTCTTAGAAAACGCGGGCGGGTCGGGAAGGGGCTGTTGTTGCACTTGGCAGTGCCGTAAACAAGTTGCTGGGTCGACCCAACGTCTTTGATGACTTATCTCACTTTCCATCCCTCCAGGGTCATAAAATCTGCCCTAGACTGGTAAGAACATGAATCAGCGGCATTAATATTAACTATTGGTACGCCCCGTGGAAGCCAACGTATCGAGTAAAATATGCACATAGTCGTCTTCACTGTGATTCATGAACTCAAGCGCATGGCACAGCACAGCACTCATCAGCGCATTCATGAGTTGTAGATGAAATCCAAATGCTTTACAGCAGTATTTCATGCTTTTTAAAGGTCAACGATTTGCGCTGATGGAAGAGAAATGTATTCTGGCACTGATAATGCGAAATTTGCGAGTACGTTCCTTACTTCGCACGGACGAGATGCGTGTTGCCGCCGAGTTGATCATTCGGCCGTTGTTTGGAAATCGCTTGAAATTTGAAAGGCGATCATATGGCGACTATGCACACTGCACTGCATAAAACTACGGTAACTCGAAACGAAAATCGTTTCTAGTGATTGACGTTTTGTAGTGTCTACTTTCCATCGATCTATTTCACATTGCCTTTCTCTACGTTCTACCGTACCATTTTCTGTACTCATAGTCGTCGTTCGTTTTTCTCGTACTGGTCCGTTCTAGGTAATACTTTTCTTCACTCAAAGACTTTTGAGTTGTTTCATTCAATGATTTTTTTAAAATATAGCTTAAAACTTATCTGATTTCTATTTGTTGCTGGTAATACTTCATTGCATGAATAATTGTCGGCGCCTAGTGTCAGCGTAGTTGCTCGCTCGTCATTGCTGGGATGCCTTAAGCACTTAGGCGAAACAGCGTGGCATTCAAGCGGGTAGTGTCGGAATTCATTTATCCTCACCAGACGTTCATATTTTGATTGTAATTATAGGAAAAAAAGCATCTTGCCTTACTGTTCGAGCTTATAAAGAGTCTTTTGCAGACGACATATTGTTTGTACGAGGAAATTTTGAAACAGTTTCCCAATTCTGTATTAAATCCTGGTGTTTGAACTCACCATGACTAATAATATAACCTGTTTTAGAAAAACGATGCTCTCCACACTGAGATTTGTGCAAAAATGTGACCTTTTATTGAAATTGTTTGCTTCCAGGCTTTTTACTTGAGATTGTTTACTTACAAGCTTTTTCCCGACTTATTTCTACCATGTTGTTCTTATGCTCTTATAATAGTTGTTCTTATGTTTTAAAAATTACTCATCCCGCGTTCTACACATAATAGCTGTACGCTACATTATGTATTCTATTTTTCAGCTGAATACCACAAATTTTTTGCTGTATTAACACTTTTTGGCATCAGTCTTTCCCAAGTGGCTTTGACTGACACCTACGACTTCTTGAAAAGAGAATAAAATTAATATTACAATGTTTACTTGTTTATTTACAGCCTAATACCAACCACAACGATGCTGAAATGTTCACAAAACTGGAACTTCGGGCCAGGTCGAGCCACGATTTCCCCTTCCGGGGCTCGCGCATTTCACAGTGCACCATCGAGATGCATGCTTTGCGTCTCTCTCAGCTAGTTTTCTATCTACTAGTGCCAACAGCAATCAACTGTCAATGGAATTGATCTGGTGAGCCCACATCGGCATTGAACCCAGTTGAGCTGGGGCTGCAGTCGAAATGACAAAATTAATATTAGTTTATTCACGTCAATGCAATGCAGTTGTATACAAATACTCAGAATAACTTTCACAGCTTTAAGGATGAGATCAAGAAAAGACATGAAGATGATGCCACTCTATACGAAGAGCGACGTTATACGAATACGATTAGATGCTGCGTTTTGGCTGTACGGTACTGAACGCAGCATAGGTCTATGCATTTTTCGAGTATGAACTGCATGAATAAGATGTAGATAAACTAGGTGACCAAAATAGGGCTAGACCATCACCCCATCCGATTCAAATAGCTATCGACGAGAATGCGACGAATTTTCGCTCGTGTCGCCCGTTTTGCCTTGTAGAACCGAAGAACTAAATAAAGATTGTTACCCAAATCATATAATACATACATAAATACATATACATATATGAGTTACCTCTGCAATAAATTACGGGAAGCTGCCTGAATATCTATAGAAAAACGAGAAAAAAAACTCGTTGTACTTTCTGCAATGATGGGTTGGAAAGGAAACAAACGATTAATGATCAGTGCATATTTTTCGTTATCAAAATACGGCTTCTATGTTTAGCAATAGAACTAGTAATCTCGATTAGGTAGTGGATCCCAAAACTCATGATAAGTTATGGTAACCGTAGCCACACCGCCTGTTCTAACTGCTACCATGAAGCCCTTTATTTTTGCCGTTTTTGAACAGAAGGAACCTGATCTAGTTCGCCTTGCTAAACTATGGTATGGTAAGGTTCCAGATGAAAACCTCGAACTTTTCGCAAGACCATAGTGCTTGAGTAAAATTTGAAAAAAAAACCTGTATATGATAGTTTAAAAATCACAACAGTCTTCTAACCATGATAAGGTGGTACACCCTCGAAGGATGAATAAGGATAAAAAGGACAAAGGACAAAGCGTTTGGCGTTGATGAATCCCTGAGGGATGAGCCATATAGTCGACTTCATCTGGCATCGTCAGAAATTAATAGATGTGTATCTGCGTATTCTAGCGGTGGCTTTACCGATGCTAAGCTCGGGGCGTAAGATCGAACCAACCGTTGACCTGATATGTAAATGTGCTGCACCTCTAAGCATTTCGTTTTGCGCCTCATGTAATGAGTGTCAGAGTGTAGGTTTCAGGTAATACATACACATAGCACCATTTACTTCAAGAAGTAGTTTTAAGGTGATGTTCCAAAAAAGAATACTGCAGTGCTAATCAACAAAGTCGTTGTTAACTGTCCGCTCTCAAACTTTAAAACAAAGTTTTTAAGGTTTAAGGTTTTGTTTTCTGCCTTCTATAATTTTCATGGCAGGTTACTAAACGAAATACAACCACAACGTTGCTGAGATATTTGCAAAACTCTGGACCGCAGGTGTCTATGGTGGGGAACGAACGCGCTATTATCCTTTCCGGGGAGTAACGCGTTCACCACCACATCATGCGGTAAAACACTGTGATTTCAATTACAGCCTCAGCTTAACTGGGTTCATTGCCGATATGGGGTCCCTAGATCAATCCCGTTGATGGGTGATTGCTGATGGCGCTGATCGATAGAACTAGCTGAGAGACAGGCGAAACGAAAGACCCGCATGGTGTGGTGGTGAACGCGTTACTCCCCGGAAAGGACAATAGCGCGTTCGTTCTCCACCATAGACACCTGTGGTCCAGAGTTTTGCAAATATCTCAACAAAGTTCTTATTTGAAAGTGGTTCTGCGACAAGTCCTAACGAAAAACTGAGAAACGCCGGATAGAATGAACGCATCAGTTCATTCAATGTTGAAGATACAACCCGTGAAGTGGTTATATAAGGCGGAAAATTAGGCGGAGTGAGAAAAAAGTAGAAGTGAGGAAAATTTGGTGACATTTGTATTTCCGTCATGACAAACTGACGTACCTTCACTCTCTACTGGATGGTTCATTATCTGAGAGCATTTCAAGGTGGGGTATTCTCGCAACAACTGTCGGCATTCAATATCCAGATATTTATTCTCTGCAAAAAGTGGCCAGTAAGCTCCATAAGGTTTTCAAAATTTGAGAAGAAACATCTAAGATAAACTCACCATCAACAAACATGCTGCTAGTGATTGTTATGGATATATAGGATAAGAAAAATAGCTGTAAAATCATGTTTCTTCTCTGTTTGTTTACCTGCAAACATTGGGAGTAATTTCGGAATGCGTTTGGAAATACACGAAAGACAGAGCTCATCATGGTGAGAGTGAACTAGAAGCGTCTCCAGTTTTTGGAAAAGTTGAATGAGAAGAGTGATGAAGAGTGCGAGATCCAACTAGGAAAATTCAAAAGGGAGTGAGTCTTATGAACATCTCAAGTAGGTTGCAATAGATCAAGAAGAGTTCTAAAAAGTGATGAGCATGGGTAAGATAATGAAAAGTCATCCGGAATCTGTGATGGCAGCGGATGATCAATGACCTATGATGAATTATGGGCAAATTATCTGAGTTTACTGTAGAAACTGTGTGGAATTCCACTGTATGCTCTAAATTTGAGCCATCCACGTATGAGTCTGGCTTACTGTAAAGTAGCAAAAACGCGCTAAACGATATCCCTGTTTTCTAGGCTACTTCTTTAAGAAATACATGATTTGAATTAAACGAGAAGACGACTGGAAGAAAGAAACCGTTCTAATCTATGTGTGTTGTATCTGCATGGTTACAACAGCAAAAATTACTAGGAAGAGGTTACACTATAGTAGGGCGTTTATAAGAATGTGAACAATGACAGAGTTGAAAAAAAAAACTGAAAGAATTAAAAGCGAAATATCTTTGAGACGGAACGGCCTAAAGTTGGTGCGTGGTGGATTTAAGGCCATTGCTAATGTTTCATGAGTTCTAATACTTTAACACTCTAGGGCTAAAAATAGCCTAAGTCTTTAAAATTTTTATGAAAATTATTCACATTAGTAATGGACTGAGTGCGTAACAAATTAAATCATTCTTTAAATTGAGTAGGTGTTGGATATAAAAAATAACATCAAATCAACAATAAATAAGCCGAGCTAAACCGCTGGGAAAATGGTACTTCAATTTTTTCCTTCAATGACGCAAATTCACTCAGCTCTCACAATTTTCGAATAAAATCACGTTTTCAATAGAGGTATCCCATGGAGCCATTTCATTTACCGCCATTTCACTTGTTTGGGAATTGGCCAATTACACAATCGTCGATCTGTCGGATGACTAATCCCGAAAGCCACTAGTGTCCTGGAAGAATCCCAGGCCGCAAGGCTGCAAACCTCCTTGCGATCCACAGCGACCGTTCACAACAACTTGTGGTAGGATAGCCTCAAAGCGCTGCACGACTGTTTTGGGTTTCCAAAGAAAGTGGTGATCAATTTACATTCAACACTTCGTTTGTAATTAAACAAATCTTCTCATATTTGAAACCATAGATAAATTCAATCATCTTCATGAATGATGGCAGAAGGACGATAAAAAATACTGCACGGGAACATCGTAGAAAGAGTTACCTATTTAAATAAGCGTTAAAGCATTTAAAAGTTGTGTCTGAACAAGTACGAGGAGAAAACAAAGCAAAAGCAGAAAACAAGAAAAGCACTAACAGTATATAGCTGGAGTGTTTCTCCCATAACCGTTATAGTTAAGTCGTCAAAGCTCAGTCTACAATAGGTTTGTAAAAGAAACAAAGGTCGTGTAATGGGAACCCAATGGAAAAGTACTTGAAATGAACGAGTTGAAGTCATTGATAATAGCGGTGAATGTAAATCATATAGAGAAGGGTGTGGAGTTTTTAAACAACAGAAGAAGAGAAAATAATCATTGAATAGTGCACTATTCTTTCCACATTGCAGTTCAAGTGTGTAATCCTGTCCCGCCTACTAAAACAGAATATGTAAGCTGAATGCTTAATGCAATCGAATGCATTGCTCTGGTTCTCAAAAAAACTGCTACCAAAAATTGCGGAAACGATTAAGGAGAAAGGAACTACATCACAAAGTCATGACAAATGGGTTTGACGTTCCTTGAGCGTGGGAGACTTTAATCCCATTGTTAGATTAAAGATACGAACGAACGGAATCCTATGAGAGTATTGGCAACTTGTTAACTACATCGTCACTCAACTCAACGTCTTGTACTTAATAAAGAGTCTACCTTTTCACAAACTACTTTAGGATTCAGTTCTTTCTGTTGTTGAGTTGATGTTTACCATCACTATACGCCATTTGCGGGCGGCAATCTCGAAAGCATAGAATAGGACACATATACAGATATCCTAGAATGTCAAAATGGCCATTCTGTCCAAGATTGCCTGGTTTTTTTTCAAGCAAATCTAATTTTTGCAGCGAAAATAATACGCCACTATTTGACGTTAACAATCATTCCAGTTACAAAGAATTGGGTTTTCTATTTTTTTTAATACGAGCAAAACACGTAGTGCATCTCAGCGATAACCGATAAATAAAGGCTGATAGTTACTGGAATCCTTGTGATGTCAAAAGCACAGCAGGAAAGCCATCGACCTAAAGGTCAAAGTTCTTCACGAAGACTCTACAAGAGAGATGTGATGCTCAACGAGTCCCTAGAGTGAGCAGAACGCACGTGGCTACTCTTGCACGGCAGAAAACTGGAAGGTTTCCTGGTGCCCGTTCAAGCCAGACGATCAACGGAACGACGGGTTATACCGGTAACCTGTTTATACACGATTATCGATGCCATTATTTAGGAACTCTATTCGCATCGCTGGAAATCTTTTTCCAATCCACAACGGCAACAAAATGGCTTAAAGTGAAAATACTGAACGCATTTTAGGAGGATTGTCTAAGGAATGCAGAGAGAATTGGGCAGCAGATCGTGTAGTCGTAATAGAACCCATACTACAATCAGAAGATCTCTACGGCTGGAGACGGTTGTAAGGCAGTGAAGCAAAGGGAAGCGCTATGTGGAACCCGATTCCTTTTACACAATTAACTATATAGTATATTTTTAAATACTCGCCCTTATTTAAACTACGCATTGATAATTAACGAGCTTTCCTTCATTAATAAGATAACACGAGGTCGTTTTAAAAATTTATTCAGCTATTAAAAATAAAGGATAAAGGTCTCGGCGTTGGTCAATCTCTGAGGGATGCTCCATGCATTCGACTTCATTAAGCACCGTTCGGAGGCACCGCACATCTGGCCTTTACAGTGACTCGCTGTGGCCTGCCGAGTATGTATCGAGTCAACAACGCTGCTATCCTCCCAGGCAAGTCTGGTGCCAATTTAATGACCTCGGATGGATGGAAGGCTTGGTGGGCCATGGGCACGCGCATCGATTTCACGTGTGTGTTACAGGGCGCCTCCGACCACTACCCCACACGCGCCCTTTGGAAATTATTACCTTTATTTTGGTGTGAAAGTGGAAACGTTCAGCTTTGGCGACGAGGTGAATTACAAAGAAAAACATTTGTCATCCGTACTACAATTAATTTCGAAGGACTTTTTCCTAAATAAAAGGTTTTCACATCAGTAAAGTGAAGTTGAAATTCCCTGCACTTTATTACTGGACTGATTGTGGATGACGAGGTCTTTTCTTTAACATAATGTATCGCTGTGATGACAGCATCTTAAATAACCTAAGCGATCGGTCGACTGATCACATAGTCCTTTAGCTCCACAGAATTTACGGTGGTTCAAGAAAAGTCGAAGTAATGAGAGAGTAAACTTTGCTCCGATCTACAAAACCGAACTAAACTGGTTGTGGTTATGCAGATATTTCGGGATTCTAGGAGAAATCACTTTCGACCAGCATCTATGATATTAGCAGGAAGCCATAGTTCGCTAGAAGCCATTCGACTACATCTGCTGATGAGAGTTTAAAGACAGTGAAATAAATTAGATAAGTGCTGGGATCCGCATGAGCCATAAGGATGGGTCTATGAACGGGTTTTAAGTAATGGGGTAACGGGATTTCATAATATCGAAGGATGGATGTCTGTATAGAAAGAAGCAAAAAGAAATGTCTTCAGTTGATTGCCTTTGCTTTCCAAATAAAGCAAATGCTCATCTTCATAGTCTCTCATATTCACTTGCAAGCGTAACGGTAAGGATTAGCATAATTATGCATCGTGGCATAATTTATGCGCGATTCAATCCAGGGTAATAGTGCGTACATTAAATGTAGTCAGGAGAGAGCTTAATATATGAATACGTCCACCTTTTTTTATTACTAAGAGAACTGGTAAAATTAAAAGATTGATAACCACCGTGATGTTAATATATGAAAAAACTCGAATACCAAGTGTGGTTTTCTGCTCTCTTTCTTCTACATGACCCGACATCATATGCGTTATACTTTATGGTTCCCCCACTTTCTGCATTCGATTTTTTTCCTCCCATTTTCCTCCCACGAGGGTTCTTTTTCTTGCACCTTTTTGTGTTAGGCTTAGGCTGACATTTGACGATTTTCGTTTTCGTTATTGATGATGTTCACCACTCGTCGAGTTAATTTTTCCTGTGATCCTAGGGCAGTCGTGCTGAAGAAGTTCTTACGTGGATTAAAGAAAATGAGATTACCTAAGACAAACTGTTGCCAAGTGAGACGCTTGATAAGGCCGAGATTGATTCGAACCAGGGTTTGAGTAGGTTGAGGCGCCGGCGTGGTGGGAGACATTACTATTGTTGTGCTACCCACTCCTTCTTCAACTTATTACAAAATTTAAAAACCTACTCAGAAGCAAAAAATTAACAGAAACAATAAGAATCTAATATTGTTTCGAAAATGCTTGTACAGACTATGCCTTCAATCACCTCTGTGATAATAAATGGAGTATTAAAGAAAGCGCTTGTTGAATGATTGTCCGCTGACCAGGAAAGACCAAGATTATTCAGAGCCACCCTTAATCACAAAACTCGTCTTAGTAAAAAGTATCACCTGTCGCCCCATTGATCGTATACACGCTGAGAGATTTGGCATGCTATGCGTCCTAACGGCAGCAAATGGACCAGCTACTGGATTGGTAAGGAATTCAAAAGCATGCTTGAAAGCAACCGGCCTGATGGTTAGAGTCCTATATGAACACCGTAGAAGAAAGATATGAAGCTCAACGACGAGTCTCCAGAGCGAACAGAACCCGCTAGCCCACTCATGCCCAGTTTCATTTAGTTTGTTTGATTTTGTTTCATTTCATTTGACACGTCTTCACGTCTACTGTGCTGATGCCAGCACTTCTAACACTCGATTCGTTTCCTCGAATCCATTGTCCACGAAGATCTTCCAACTTTTATGTGTGGCTTCGGTTGCTGCTTGAGGATTTCCATTTCATCTTGAATGTCATGTAATGCTGGCCGAACAATTTCTCCTGGAGTCCTGAGATAGCCGTGTTGGAGCGTTGCCAATTGGAATGCAGAGAGTGATTTTTTCCCAGACAAGTCCCGTACCAATTTCCCGATCCCTGGACGAGAGTTCGGTTGGCTTGGAGTCGAATTAGCACCGTGTTCGTGATGACGGGCATCACTGCCACTGTGCTATCCGCCACTGTTCCTGCACGGTACAGAAACAAATGGAAAAATTCTGAAACACGCCAGAGTGGGAAGAAACTAATAGAAGTGATACTTACTTGGATACGTGGACGGTTCGTCTTCACGAATTATGTGGACCCCAGCATATTTGCCATTTGTTTTCCCCTCCCAATCTTCGTCCTTGGCGGTTGTTCAATTCGCGCGTGGTGGTACGTGCGAGTCTCATACCGTGATCTGTAAAACAACTGCAGCTGTGGGTACAGCAGATTAACTTCGTTCACGAACACGCCCACTCAACGTGTACGTGGCCGTCCTAGGTGACGTTTGCATTCTCTTGGAGTACATTCTACTGTCCTTTTCGTCCATCTGTTGCCTGCTCTTCTCATTATGTGACCGACAGATCGTTTCGCTATCAATGTCTATTTTCCTCGATGTCGAAGATGTGACAGATTTCGAAAATTAGAGCTTCGAATTCCGGCTAGATATTGAGAGTGTGATATTTCAAAGGACATCGCTCAAGTGCTCTGTGAGTAGTGCGAAGCATTCTTGACGAAGTTGAATTATCAACCCACGCCTCTGCAGCATAATAGAGCACAGGAAGGACCGGTAGAATCAAAGAGATGAGCGTGGATTTTCGGGTCCTTCAGTTGGTCGGTGGCTTTTTTGAGATGCTCGATTGCGGCCCGAGCTGCTCTGCTTCTTTTATCCAGTTTGTTCTTCATGCTCTTTTCCATGTTCATTGATCATCCAAGGTATACGTACGAGTTGGTCTCTGCAATAAAAGAGCCACCTAATTCAATTTTTTCGCCTTCGCACCATGGGTTTTTCATGAAGTGGATCTTCTTTCGATTTATGCGCAGTCTGATCTTTTTTCCCGTTTCGTCGAGCTCGTTATAGAAGCGATAGAGCTAAGATTGTTGGATATCAATTGAAGAACACTTCGGACGTTCTTCTTTTTCTTATCAAATGGTTTTTTAAACATTAACCGACTATAATAACAAACCAATGCCCAATTGAAGGCATTTTACTGCTCCTTGGATTCTTTAGCAACATGCGGTTTGACTCCATTTGCACCAAGTCGTTTGCTAACCACGAAATTCAGAATTCCCGAGCCTTTCGCACTTCTGCCGTCAGTCAACTGACGATAGCTAACATTTATTTATGTGATCTTATAAACTGATCTTCTTAAGCTGACGCGAGGTTGGTACAGATCTTCGTTGTCGTTGTAGTTGTTTTTGATGTTATTGATCGATGGCTGACGTTTCGGCGACTTCGCCTTCCTCAGAGCTTGGACGTACTTTATGTTAGAATACATTTTATTATTCGGTGGAAAAGAAGGTTAAAGTATCAATGAAGATCAAACTTTCAAATAGACGCCATATTGAACAGAAAGGCCACTCACCGTGATGTTACGTGCGGGACTGGCCCACACGTAGTTCACGTGTAGTCGTGAGCAAGACAAGCCCCGGGGTCAAAATACCGACCCTTACTCTACTGTCGATACATAGACGGCTGCTTCATCGTCTGTTCCACACAAAAACAGATGGATGAGTGTTTGAATTATTAAACCGACAGTCAGAGTATATAAAATTTACACGAGAAAAACCTACCGAGAACTGGCTTCCATTCTTAAACATCCAAATAAGTTCTCAGTAAGTGGCTATTTAACAAAATGGTATCGCAAGCCAAGTAGTAAAAACATTCTAGTCCACTGCCTCTCCTCTCATCCTTCACACATGAAAAAAGCACTTATCAAAAACATGTACCGTAGGGCTAAAAATGTGTGCACAGGAGAAGAGGAAAGGAAGGAATCGCGAAACTTGGCACGAAAAATTGCCATTTCCAATGGCTACGAAGTAGAAGCCATTCGTGTTAGAGGAGAACATTGGGTAGTTTCCCAAAATAATATTTCAGACGACAGTAGGATCGCCTTTAAGCTGCCCTTCATATCAAATGAAGTAAGTCACGCCATTAAAAAGTGCTTAAGAAAAAGTGGTCTTGGAAATTATGTAAAGATTATTGACATCCCACCCAATACCCTACGCCGCCAGTTAGTTCGAAACCGTCTCTATGATCGTTTGTGCAGCTCAGAAAACTGTATGATCTGTCCTAACGGGAGAGACGGGGATTGCATGAGTTTAGGTATAATATACTTGATCTCATGTAATGCATGCGGCGAGGAATATATCGGGGAAACGGGCAGACCACTTTGTGCCCGCATAAAAGAACGTCTAGATGGAAAAGCTAAAAACCGTTTAAACACCTCTCTAGGTACGCATAGGGCACAAATGCACAACGGCGATGATTTTGAAGTGAATATACGGATCCTAGCTCAGGAATCGAAAACATCAGCGCGCAAAACTCTTGAGGCGTTTTGGATAAATTTCAAAAATCCAACGATGAACCGGAAGGACGAATGCCTCACTACCACGCGTGACCTGGCGCTCTATTTCAAAATGATATTTTGACCTCTGGGCGTGCCTTGATCACGTCTCCACGTGAACTACGTGTGGGCCAGTCCCGCACGTAACATCACGGCCTTTCTGTTCAATATGGCGTCTATTTGAAAGTTGTTCGATTTGAGGGACGCATGTAGCTCAATGATTAGAAGCATTTTGCAATAAACCCGCTCTCCTTATTTCCAGTCAGCGCCCATGGGCCAACAAGCCTTCTATCTAAACTGCTACCAGATTTGTCTAGGAGAATAAGAACATTAAGTTCGTAATACAATGGCAGACCACCTCAACTCATAGACCAGATATGCATTCAGTTACCTCTAACGCTGCTCGATCAAGTCAAATGCACGGCGTGTCTTCCAGAGATTCATCGACGCCAGAAGTTCCGTCCATTATATCCTTTTCATTAACTTTACATCTTAGGTGCACACTAAAGCTTTCCACTTCAACTTTTCTTCCTCACATGTCGATGGAAATTGCTGTAGTGCCCAACCAACTGATTAAACAAAGGTTCTACCACGGTTTTCTCAATAGGAGACATCGAAACCGTACGCTAATCAGCTGAGCTCTTCCACTCACCGGTTGTTCGCCCCACACAAAAAAAGGTTCAAAGATGACGTCCTATCAAATTATTGTTTTTCGATGCTGGGAAAGAAGCAAACTGAGAGTAAATAAGTGATTAACATAAAAGGATAAAGGATAAAGCACTCGGCATTGAACAATCCCTGAGAGATGCGCCATGCACTCGACTTCATTAAGCATCTTTGAGGTGATCGAATGCACATATGGCCTTTAAAATGACTCACCGTGCCCTATCGATGTATTGAGCCAGTGCTGCTATCATCCCAGACAAGTCTGGCGCCAATTTGCCGACCCCGGAGGGATGGAAGGGTTGGTGGGCCATGGGTGCGGTGATCGATTCCACATGCGTATCGCAGTGGATCTTCCAACCACTGCGCCGCATGCGCCCATGGTGATTCATACCATTGATAATCTATGACAGTTCAAGGGAAAACACTGAGATGTAATGTGTCTGCATATCATGTATCATTAAACTACCCAGAGGAAACATTAAAGATGGGAAGTGACATCGAAAAGGAATTGTGTAGAAAAGGCGAACAGAATGAGCAATAATCGATTTTGAACTTTGGAATATTACAATTGCGCTCAGAGACAATTTTACAGATCCAAATGTAAACCACTCCTTTTCCGTAGCTCCGGAGGAGAAGAATTTTTCTAGCATACTTTTGCAGTGCTTTAGACATTTGATAAGCTTGAAGTTTTAGAGATGTTTGAATAAGTGGTATTAGATTCAAACAAGGCTCGGTAATTCGCTAGATAAGAGAAGCTTTCGTAACACAATTCGTTTAATTTCCATAGCTTTAGTTTCATAAGATCGTTTGTTGTCGTTTTAAAGGATTAGCTCACCAGTTCTTCGTACATAGGCTACGGAAAATGTCATTAATTTCGCATCAGTGCTTTACTGCTTTGATTTTTCCGCAAGGATTAGGAAAAATTTTAATGAATTAATCTGGTTGTATACCATGAGACTATCGTTTCGGCGCCTTCGCCTTTTTCAGAGCTGGATTGATTCTAGTTGATTTTCCATAGCCATTCGACATAGCGATGTGGGCCTTCGCTGGCGAATCGGATCGAACCTGAAAGCATACTGCTCGAGTATTTCCATACTCTTTATCCAAATTCGACGTTAGAAACAGTTCAGGAGTTGTTTCATCTATGCCAAACTACTGCGCCAAATGTTGTGGACTATCAAACAGGATCGAATTTAAGCCGACAGTATTTCCTCAGAAGATGTTGGCCAGGACGATAGCACAACGCTTAATCATCCGTGGGAAAGAGCACAACCATTGATTGCAAATTCCTACCAAATCCTCGAAGCCAAAAAAAGTTAACTACAAAGAATAAATAAGAAGGAAACCTTGTTCAAAAATAACAAAACAGTGCAGCAGCTAACAGATTGTCATGAATGTTTGTTCTCCGCTTGATATTGCCATCTATTATATCTAGAGAATTCGGTGAATGGATTAAATGACATGAAAGAGGAACTGCACTTATGAAGCAGAAATATATGAGATTATACCCCTAAAAAGTGGCATGGTAGCTATCGGATGCACCGCCATTGGCCACACCTCGAACAGCATCGCCAATTCTAAACGATCCCACCTATAGCAACCAAATCATCAGTTCCGCAGCCATCAATCAGAGGTAAATAAAGCTCTTCACGAAGAACAGGTGGAAAATAAATGATCATGCGGACCTAACAGACACCAGATGAGACTGGGTTTTCTATTTCTTATATGAATTTATTATTCACCACCGTAGTAACTATCCATCAAATGGCCACAGTATGCTTTTGAAAGGCTTGAGATTTTCAACAAAAGGAAAATCATTGATTTCAGAGGATACAAGTAGATCTCCATGTCTTGTAATGCACCATTTTTTCTTAATAGTCTATCTGATTCATCTGCATTGATGAAGACGAACACATTGCAACGTTTGTCTATTCAATGTTTGGTAACAACCTCGTGTTAGCCTATCAGTGATACAAAGTACGTTGACCGTTGAAACCGAGGTTAAATGAAAGTTGACTTGCAACATCAACACTAGTCTATCTGTTTTTTACCGTAAAAGATGAATTCCTAAGATTCATACCATTTATCAATTTCAGAATGTTTGATGGGGATATCAAAGAAAGACTTCTATGCGTCGTTTTCTTGTTCCAATGCCGAGGGTAATAGAGAGTCGATCCTGGAAACTAAAAACTTCTTTAGTTGTGTGCGTACGTCCGATGAGACTTACTAATAGTATGGAGATTTATTTCGCTA
The DNA here is from genome assembly GCA_900624975.1 of Angiostrongylus costaricensis. Lineage (NCBI taxonomy): Eukaryota > Metazoa > Nematoda > Chromadorea > Rhabditida > Metastrongylidae > Angiostrongylus > Angiostrongylus costaricensis. The sequence goes on along the minus strand of UYYA01000750.1, from coordinate 17,181 downwards.
AATTATGCAAAAGGATGACGTTATCAAGAAGATGAAAGTTCAAGACAACTTGATGACTGCGAAAAAAACGGGGAAACATAGGACTACAAAAAAGAAGATGAGTGGAGACAGATGTCAATGGCACCTCAACATTTCTCCACTATTATCACCGGGATATCGACGACTTTTAAAGCTGCCTAGTAAAAGAAATAGGTTGAAAACAGTGAAAATAAATCTGCACATTTAGGAAGGATAAGTTCCGATGAAAGAACGGTAATGAGCGATTATTTTAAAAAAAGCTGACTTCTAGGTCTGAAGCTTTAATCAGAGCTCTAACTGTGACGTCTTGTTCAAGTTATAAGAGATTGTTCAGCTGAGGCTCAGGCTAGCTGAAGCTCAGGATTTTGAATGCGTCGTTTTCTTGTTCAGCAATCGCGAGGTTTTTGAACAGCATACATTTACTTCCATAGAGAAACACAATGCAATACAACACTTGCTGACGTTTCGGCAGTATCGCCTTCTTCAGAGCCTTGAAGGGTATACTGATACGCAATCTACTGGCCCAAACGCTTCAATAATACTTATAAAAAGACGAAAAACTCCATGGCAATTACATGATCAACAGCTTGTCAAAACACTCACCGCTTTTTAAGTGCTTCCAATGAGTTCGCATCAATTTCTGATGTGGGATGGTGCAGTCATCAATCATATGCGACTATAATCACCTGTTCTAAACTTCCTCATTGGAAGTCAAGAAAAAAACGCTGAGTTTTTCGAGAACCTGTTGATCGTGTAATTACCGTAGAGTTTTTCTTTTTGTAAGTGTTATTGAAGCGTGTGGGCTAGTAGATTGTATATCAGCAAGCCCTTCCAGGCTCTGAAGAAGGCGATACTGCCGAAAGGTCAGCCAGTGTTGTATTGTATTGTTTTTCTCTATGGAAGCAAATGTATGCTGTTTAACAACCACGCGATCGCTGAACAACGACGCATTCATATTCCAGTGCCGAGGTAAAAGAAAGTCGATCCTGGGAACAGCTCAGGAATTTGTCACGCATCCGAAAGGGCTCTAATGCACAGCAAATGACATTCGTGTTTCTAAGAATAAAGCGAGTCAGTAACTAGACCACTCATATAGAATAATCAATAACCCTTCTGCTGAAGTTATGAAAGTGTTCAACTGTGTAGAAAAACGAAGCCGCAGAAACGTCGTGCAGTATTCAATAAATCTTGTTATTAAGAAATTCGTATCTACTCAAGAAAAAAGCAACTGCTCGATAACTAGAATTTTGGTAGAGTTTCTGCTTTTACAGTGACAGTATAACAACGTTCCAGAAACATAAAATGTGTATTTTTTTGAATTTACAAAAAACTTGACGGAAAAGAGCAACCGAGGTTTCTTTTGTTTGGAGAGCAGACAAAGTAGCAGGGTGATGAGTTCGTCGTTTTCTCTCTCGGCGGTAACGAGGCTGTTAAACAGCATACGCTTACTTCCATACAATAACACATATACAACACAATCGTAGCTGACATTTCGGTAGAATCGCCTTCTCAGAGCCTGGAAGGGTACACTAGTACCCAACTCGCAGGTCAAACGCTTCAACAACACGAACCGAAAGATGAAAATCTGCACGATAATTACAAGATCTACGGCTTTTCGAAAAGGCCCACCGCTTTTTTCACCTCTCTTCCATCGAGGAAAAACACCCGCTCAGAGTCGCATATGGTTGACAACTGCACCTCCGCACACCAACGATCGATACCAAGGTAAGGGGCGAGATCACGCGTGATCTCGCGGCATTCCTCCCTGGTGCTCATTTTAGGGTTTTTGGCTTTTATCCAAAAAGCCTTAGGGAGTTTGCGCGTTGGTGTTTTGTCATCCTGTGCGAGGACATTGACTTTAATATCAAAATCGTCTCCGCTTTTTTTTTTGTAACCCATGTGTCCCCAGTGGGCTACTTTGTCTTAGTTTTCGTTTGTCATCTAAGTGTTCTTTTATACGGATACATAAAAGTCTGCCCATTTCGCCAATATATTCATCTCCGCAATTATTACAAGAGATCAGGTATATCGTACCTGAACTCATGCACCCACCGCCCCTGTCATAAGGGCAAATTACGCATTTCTGTGTTTCACATAGACGATCGTATAGGATGTTACGAACTAATTGGCGGCGAAAAGTTTTCGATGGTGTTTCAGTTATCGCTACCGATTCTTCTAGATCTGCCCTTCTTAAACGTCGCTTCATCGCTACACTTATTTCATCGCTAATAAAGAGCTAGACAAACGGGATTTTGTTTCAGCAAAACGATTCGTTTTGGGGCGTCGCCGTGCTTCTAAACTTATCTCGTGGGGTTGCTATTTCGTAGCCATTGGAGGTGGCTATTTGCCGAGCCGAGTGGTGAGTTTCTTCCTTTAGTTCCCTACTTGTGCACGTAGAGGTGGCTGTTCGAAACATGTTTCTTACAAGAGCCCTCTTTGTGTGTGAAGGGTGGGAGAAAAGGAAATGAGCCAGGATGTTTTTATTACTTGGTTTGAAGAAGGCGATTCTGCCAAAATGTCGGCTACAATTGTGTTGTACGTGTGTTGTTGTATGGAAGTAAACGTATGCTGTTTAACAACCTCGCCTCCAGGGCCGAGGCTAATAGAAAGTCGATCTTGGGTACTAGGGTGATGGCTTCGAATTTCTCGAATCCAAACACTTTGCTGGTGTCTAGTGTTTTTGTAGCGTACACTAAAGAAGACTAGGTCCAGGCTAGTTGATTGGTGCATCATCGATGCCATAAACTTGGATTTATAACCTCTGTAGAAAAGTATCTAAACATAGAATACAAAGTATGTTGAAGGCGACAAGATATTTTGCAATTCCATGTAGAAACTCTTGTTGGACTTGTTGCGTGATATCACCGCACATAGCTGTGTAAATAGAACAACTTGAGAGGTGCAGAAACGTTATCACAGCCTTAGAGTACTCCGAAAAGATCTCTCTTCGACTAATATGCATGACTTGCAAAGGTTCCGTCTTGTTCTTATTGTTCAGTTCATGGTGATTTGAATGTGCAGCTTGTTCTGAATCTTTAACGAGCTTAATCGCAAACCACAAACATATCCCACGCCAAAAGTAGACCAACGAACTTGAAGAAAATTCATTTTATTCAGTACAATACCTTTACAAACGCTATGAAAAAGTAGACCAATAGTTCCCAGGATCGACTTTCTCTTAACCTCGGCATTGGAATATGAATGTGTCGTTTTCTTGCTCAGCAATCGCGAGGTTTTTAAACAGCATACTTCCATAAAAAACACAATACAATACAACGCTAGCTGACGTTTCGACAGTATCGCCTTCTTCAGAGCCTGGAAGACGAGAGACGAATAGTTTCAAACCGTTAACGAATAGTTTACTTAAAAGAAGGTTAACGAAAAAGCAAGCATAAGAAAAGTTTAGCTATATGTGAAAGTTAGTAGACGCCGTCGTCTCCATCGGGTGTGCTGAAGATCTAAAGGTCACCAGTTCGATCCTGGTTCGGGGTAACGTTTTCCCTAGAACTAAGATGAGTTTAGCTATATGTGAAGGTTAGTAGGCGCCGTCGTCTCCATCGGGAGTCGAAACTATCTAGAAAACAGGAATCCGCAAAGGAATTTTACATTCATATAAGCTTTTCTATAATTATGTTAGGCTAATAGCTATATAACTTCCGTGCCACTATAAAACATAAATAAATCATTATTGAAAAGAAAAGCTTTTTAAAGACACTATGGTCTGTGCAAATAGAGAGAGGTTCCGTATGATGGCACTGGATTATTATTCTGGGCTTCCGATGCTCTGAACAAACTTACGAATTCCGATCACGCAAAGATGTAGCAATAGTTCGGTGGGCAATTGTGGACTTCAGCGCAGTATTTGAACATCCGCGAATAATTACTGTTTCTTTAGCTTCTTCCTTGTCTCATACTTTTATTCGAAGGTCTTATCTATGCTTAGAAAACAACTGGATTGATCAAATAGCATTTTTTTGTATTTATTATTTTGTATGTCATGGAAGACTAACTAAGTACTAAAAAGAACATGTGCCGCAAATGGAGGATGAGAAATCGAATATGGGCGAAATGTGACCTTTTTTAGAGGATTTTTTCAAATGCTCCACTTCACTTAATTTGACTTGATGCGACAACCAACACCTAAATCATGAGGATGACCAACTGTGGGCTAACGACTCAGATTAACGTCCGAAGGTGAAGGCGTAAGAACGTTAGCCGAACAGATTTCTATACCAGTCTTGTGTCAACTTAATAGTCAAGAAAGGCAAGCGATCCCACTTATTGTACCAGAAAAACTCCGTATAATGCAGCGATTGGTAGAGTGGCAATGAAAGGGTTGCTAAGTTCTCAAGGCTCTTCTAAGCTGTCTAAATCTGGAAAAGTCGTCTGTCACACATATCCCACGCACGCTAGTGTAGCAATTTTATTGATGACTGACAGAGTAAACTACAATGATTAAATGTAATGTCATCGGACTGGTTGAGATGAATAGAGACAGCCATTTAACGCGTCTAAGAGATCTCAGAAAAACTGTTCCTCACAACATGTGACAAAAGAAAATCTTGAAGCGTTAGCACCCTCATCAATACGACGGAACTCCGATTTCTTTGAACAAGTAAAGACCCGATTTTACGATCTCTTTCGTGTATGCCCTATATCAAAGCCTAGCAACGAACGGTAAAATTCTGCATGGGCTATAAGAAGTGGAATTCTGAGTGTAGAGAAAAAAGGGAAAACTGAAATAGAGTTGGTGACAGATTATCCAAGTTCACCATTACTGCCAATGACTTTTACTTTGGGACACAATTCCAGAAGCTCCTAAAAGAATGTTTAATCACTACCTAAATAAACAACCATTAATTGCACTGCGGCTCCACTTTTAAAACAACAAAAACTTACCATTTGAAATGAGTATCGACTGAGTTCGAAAGAGCTTTTAGAAAAGTGTGCCTTCAGTTGAGCATGTAGAAAACAGTGTTCATAGGCGTCAGCCGTCGAGAAGCCGTCATAGCTTCTTATGTCACATTCATGCTGAACATAGAAAGTTTCTATAGGTGGACCATCTATGCGTATTTGATTTGATTGATACTGGGCAGTATGTAAGCCTGTTATTCTGATGGGACGGGCACTTTACGCTTCCATGTGAATTCTGTGCGGTCTCCACGCGACATACTCAGTGGAAGCATCATAGAAAGCGGTGAGTGTGCAAAGAAGCTATTCTGTTCAATGTGATTGAAATCTTGGTTTAGCGTTTTCTCTGTTTGCTTACGGAGGTGTTTGGCCAAATAGATTGACCTTTCCAGGCTCTGAGGAAGGCCAAATCCGCCGAAACGTCAGCTTATTCGTGAACGAAGAATAATAACACCTCGCCTTTGCTCAACAAAAATACGAAGAAAATTACTGTAAAATGCTTTCTCATAGTCGACAAAGGTTAGGACTAGAAGCCAATTGGTATTCCCGATAACCTTCGATGACCCTGGACACGGTTTGGATGTGGCCCACGCAACAAAATCTTTTCGAAATCCTGCTTGCCCAACTGGTTGCACCTCATCCAATGTCTTTGATATGCTCGAGAGGATGATAATCTTCGCGAAGAGCTTGTAGAGTACACTTAACAAGTATATGGGACGATAGTTACGAAGAACCTTTCGGTCTCCTTTCTTGTGCAGGATGACCGTGCGCGACATCCTCCACTGGTCTGGGATTTTTTCCTTTTGAAGGTGGCCTGTTATATGATCTGCGAGAAGTACGTGCAAATTGTGGTCTCCAGCTCTAAAGAAATCGGCAGTGATATTATCGGGTCCTGGAGCTGTGCCACTTTCATGGTTTCTATCGCAACCCGAACCTCGGACTGAAGAATTCCAGGTGGCTTTTCTCCAGCCTATTAGGGCCCGCTACAGGGATTATGGAACGGAAGAGGTTGGTGTAGAACGTTTTCGCTATTAATTCCATATCATGGCGGAAAGTCGACGATCCCATCTTCGTTCATCAAGGTTGACAGCGGAACATTACAATCACACAAGTCCCAACGGCCTTTTTTCAGACTTCTTCTTTTCTCTGCTGCTTCCGGTATTTTCTTCTGTTTGTACCGTTGTAGATCTTCCAGCAAAGCTCTTCTGCAGCTGGCATTTATTGCTAGCCATGTTAAACGTGTTGCAGTAGGACCAAGCTTCAGTTTCCTTCTCTTTTCTAGCAACTCCTTAGTAGTGATGGAGATGAGATCCAATCTTCTTGCTTGAGGAACTGAAGCTAACTCGGCACAACTTTTTAATCCTTCGACAAGCAGCTCGTAGTCTTCGGTCAGGTCTTCTTTAATCTGCCAGTCACGTTTGGACAGGACTTTGTTTAAAATGTTCTCGTCGTATACAGCTAGACTTTTTCACGTGGTCGATGAAGAGAGTTCTTTTCCAGCTTGCGGCTTAATCGAATCTTCGCGCGAGGAAGGCGGTGATCGGAACCGGTTCAAAATGAGTCATTATAGAGGCCAGGTATGCATTTAATCACCTCAAAGCGATCCTTAATGAAGTCGAATGCATGGAGCACCCTTCAGGGATTGATCAACACCGAGAGCTTTATTTTTATATTTAACAGCCGAATAAATATCCACAACAACCTCGTGTTAGCTTATCAATGAAGGGAAGCGTGTTGATTATCCATACCGAGTTTAAATAAAAGTCGGTATTTAAAAATTTTTTACATACTTATTTATGCACTTAAACGGATTATGATCGAATGAATCTCGCTACACATTGCACTTCCATTTGTTTCGTTGCCTTGCAATCGTCTTCAGCCATAGAGGTCTTCCGATTGTAGTATGGGTTCTATTGCGACTAGATGACCTGCTGTCCAGTCGAATGCATGGCACATCCCTCAGGGATTGATCAACGTCGAAAGCTTTATCTTTTTTATTCCTTTATTGCTGGTCAAAAACACAATATTGTGCCTTATAGCAACGTCGCCTTACGAAGACTTCAACATCAATCTCAGTTACTTTCTCAACGAGAATGAAAACGAATAAATTAGGATCGTGAAGGATAAAGTGGAGCCACATGCACTGTCTAGAAAAGTGATTGAAAAAAGGGAATCGAAGAAAAAAGATGATCGCCCGAGCTGTGTCGCTGGGGAGTAGTCGGATGATAGAAGACACCACATCCTCTTCTCTTCAACGAAAGTGGGAGTGGTATAGAAGCACAGTCATCCAATCACTGCTTGGAACCGAGAGACTTTTATTAGCTATTCATGTCTGACGTTTGGAGGCTGGTCGTGAACATACCGAACAGATATGCTTTACAAAAAGATGTGAAACGCTGACAAGATAAAAAAAATCACCCGTCTTTGCCTGATGGCATTGTTAGGCTACGAAATCTAATTGATTGTTGGAGCTCGAATTCTTTTTTTCATGTTGTCCCACAGCACCTCTCAAGACGAGAAGGAGATTTAGAAGTTTGTTGGTAAGTCTCTACTTTAAAAATAATACAACCTGTGGAAGAGAAAACCAGCTACGAAACGTAAATCGAGTGGTTAACCTTATCAAGAAAAATTGCAGGACAGTATGCGATGATACATATTTTTCAACTCAATGCGTCGTTCATACCGGCTGTGCACTTCCCAGCACTTCTCGCATTCGATTCATTTCCTCGTACCCACAATCTAAGAAGGTTTTCCAACTTTTTACACCGGTTTTCGGCTACTGCTCGAGAATCGTCCTTTTACCGCGAATGTCGTTGCATGCTGGTCGGGTCGATTCTCGTTAGTTTTGAAGTAGCCGGTCAACCGCGTTTCCACTTGGATTCCAAGGAGTGACTTTTCTTGGTGAAGTACAGCACTAATTTCACGAATATGCAGGGTGAGAAACATGGTAAGCCGTGAGCGGGTTGAATTAAGCACTGCGCTCGTAATAATCAGCATCATTATCAACATACTACCAGCTGCCTATATATATGTATATGTATATATACATATATATATATATAACGATAAAGCATAAAGCTTTCGGTGTTGATCAAACCCCGTGGGATGCGCCGTGCATTCGGCTTCATTAAACATAGTTTGGAGGTAATTGAAAGCATATCTGGCCTTTACAATTACTCGCGGTGGCCTAGCGATGTATTGAGTCAGTGCTGGTATCCTCCAAGGCAAGTCTGGTACCCATTTGCCGACCTCGAAGGAATAGGGGGCTTGGTGGGGCAGTGGGCGCGAGGATCGATTCCACGTTTATGTTGAAGGGCGGCCCCGACGCTGTTTTACGCAGGATGCTTGTTGTTAATAAGTTATTTCCAAGTGATACCAACATGTTTTTTCCGGAAAATCTATCATGAAGAGGTCGGCTTCATTCTGAGGTAGCACAAATCGTAACAACAATATTCCAAAAACCTTACCGCCTGATTCTAGAGATGCCTCTGTGAGAACGGTCCAACTCGGTGCGAAGACGGAGAAACCACATCGAGGAGATGAAGAGCTGTGGACCATCGAGTCGGATCTTCGGCTCCGATGAAGACGAAGACGCCGAAAAGTTAGACGAATAAAAGTTATATAAGAGCCTCGTGTAAGCTCAACAATTCAAGCTCAACAACTAAAACACAAAAGATTGTTCTGACCAACTTGAACTTTATCGATTTCCGCAGGTGAAATCATGCATTAAGACTTTGAATTTCGGAAAAACAGTAGCAGAAGATGATATGCTGTCGATGAATTCTATGAAATTCTAGATGTATCTAGAACGTGGAATCTAGACGAAGCCAGCCGGCCCAATTCGAAGCAATATGACAGGCGATTGCTGCATTACTGAGGAGTAAGCAGAATTGTCCTTCGGAAAGGAGGACGCCTCTTTGCCTTGTACTTCAGCTCTCAACTCTCTTGAGTGGAGATGCCGAGTAAAAGGCGAATCCCGTCGCCGTAGTTCTATTTAGGCCCTCGTTGAAACGGGAAACTCTCTGCTGCTTAGGACAGACAAAATCTGGCTCGTTGCACATTTTACTTTTACATTACCTTCTTCATTTCTTCCTGTCGCAAGCAACTTTTGATAAGCATTACCAAAAAAAAGCAAATATTATTTATTAAAGTAAATGTAGGGTTAAATAAATATCACTTATTTATTTATTAGATAAATATTGTAAAGAATACAATGAATAAATAAAGTCTTAAAATCAGAGCAAGACGTTTGTAATAATAAAAGCGTAATAAAGTAATACATGCTACAAAATATTGTAAAGCATAAAATATAATGCAATATTGTAATGTAACAATAAAAAAAGCTAAAGCTGTCGGCGTTGTTCAATCTCTGAGGGATATGCCATGCATTCGACTTCATTAAGCATTGTTTGGAGGTGATTGAATGCATATCATGATTGAATGGCCTTTACAATGGCTCGCCGTGGCCTACCGATGCACCCCATGTATCAAGCCAGTGCTGCTATCCTCCCAAACAAGTCTGGTACCAATCTGCCGACTCTGGAGTGATAGAGGGCTTGGTGGGCCATGGGCGCGGAGATCGATTCCACGTGTGTGCTGAAGGGGCGCCTCCGACCACCACACCACACTCGTCCTATGCATATGTACATGTATGTGCATATACAAGACACAGACTTGAAAAGTTTCTATGTAGTGATGAATCAATTGTGCCGTTTAGAAACAGTGTTGTCCTCCACTACTTTATCCTGTATAAGAAATACAAGCACGGAAATAAGTTATTGAAACATCGTGTGAATGGTATTTATGGGTCAATTTAACGTATTATTTACTGCCTATTCTTTTTAACGGCAGGGTATACACTGTGAAATATAACTTCAATGATGCTGAGTTATTTGCAAAACTCCGGACCGCAGGTGTATGCGGTGGGGAACGAACGTGCGCTATTGTCCTTACCGGTGATAAGCGCACCTCACCACCACACCATCCGGGTCCTTCGTTTTGCCTGTCTCTCGGCTAGTTCTATTCTACACCTGCGTTCCGGAGTTTTGCAAATATCTCAGCATTATATTCTAGTCGAGTTCGTTTTTCCAGAAATCCCGTCATAGCCAGAAATCTCTGCTCGAACTTTCACGATTCGCAACGTCAGGTAGCCACTGACTTTCGTTAAGCGGAAAAAGAGAGAGGGCTTTTTTCGAGCATGTTTGGTGATAATTTATCGATCTCGGAAGCATAAGGGGCTTAGTTAGCTGTGGACGTCGTTTATTGCATGGCATTTTTTCTTACTAAAATGATTTATCCATACCAATACGAAGTTCTTATAATTTTGAAGCCTTTGCTACACATTTTTCACTAACTAATTTCAACTGTACTAGGACTTCCATGAAAATAGGACCAAAACTCCTTTACTATCATTCATTCATTTATTTCATCCAAAAATTACTCTGTGACAGAATATTTAGATAAATTTATCTAAGTTAGAGTGACATAAAACTAACCTTTTGAAATTTTCCGACAAAAACTACATCAATATGTATTCTTTCTTTGATGAGCTTGCACGAGGGTGATAAATATATTTATTTTCGGCTAACGTTTCGACGTCTTCGTCTTCCTCAGAGCCGATGATCCGAGTCGATGGTCCATGCTTGTTTTTCGTCTCGACGTTGCAGCTTCGCCTTCGTGTCGAGTCAGGCCTTCCTCAGTTATCAACCTCGTGTCAGCTCATCAAAGAAAGAATACATATTGATTATTGATACCAAGGTTCAAGGAAAGTCGGTTTCGAAAAAAAAAAACTACATCAATTCTTATTCATTCATTTAAATAGAAAATGTTACTAAGTGTAGAAAAAAAATCTTAAGTAAGATGAAAAAAAGAGCGTTACTCAAGACGCGTTATTAATCCGGAGGTTGCTCAGATACAGGTATGCCAGACTATTTGCAGCACCAGCAGTTCCGTTAATCATTGAGTGAACTGATCGAACAGATGTAAACTCCAGTTTTTCCATAGCTGTGCCGCTGCTGAGTGGGTTGCGATTCAGTGAGTCGAAAGGGTTAAACAGTATCAGACAAAGAGGTACGATGCTCTCGTTTGGTAATTTTGACAAGAACATAGTCGCAGACAGTTCGCTGTGTTATGCCGTGATGAAAATTCACTCTCATCTGGGCTTCTAGATAGAAATGTGAGACTTTTTCCAGCTTGGATAGGGTAAACAAGGGAGGACAGAGAGGTGCAGAATGGATTGCTTAATATATCCGCAGTTTAACACCGACCGGGACAACTTCCTTCCAATATGAGGCAGCAACTTATGCTGCGTTGACGACAGTGTTATTCACTTACTCGGGGATTACAAATTATTTAAGGACTATTTATTTTTGTTCATTCTAGGAAGAACATTTCTAAAGTAATTAAGAAGAAATCGAAATCACAGTTTTGCATCATAATTTAAGCTTGATTCTGTCTTAATCTTCTAATTAAATTACTTTCCTAAATGACATTATCCTTCAAATACGATATAGCATCAGTGGCTAGACATCCAAATGAAGCCTAATAAGAAGATGAAAGGTTGAAACACTCGGCGTTTACAAATCGCTTACGTAAGCGCTAATCATTCGTCTTCATGAAGCATCGTTAGAAGTCACTGATTGCTTATCTGTCTATTATAATGGTTTGCATTGCCACACAGATCTACCACGCTAGTGCTACTATTTTCCCAAGACAAGTCTGGTAGCAATTCGCCGATTCGGAGAGATAGAGGGTCTAGTGAGCCCCGAGTGCTGAATCGAACCAGCAAACACGTTCACATTGAAGAGTATCTTCAACCACTGTTCACACGTTCTCATGGTGTTGATTATTCAAGCATGAGAGTTTTCTGTTGTGGACACACTCATTATGGACGTGGGTGTTATTGCCTGCAAATATAGCCGACGAGTTTAACTGAAGAGACGATCTTAACCTTTTTATTTACTGCCTATTCTTTTTAATAGCAGGGTATGTTGAGAAAATAACTCGTATAATGCTGAGATAACTCGAAAGACTGACTTTCTATGAACCTCGGCATAGATAGTTGATATATTTATTTATGTGATCTTATAAACTGATCTTCTTGGCACTGGCAGTAACTCGCTATTTAACAAAATGGTATCGCAAGTCAAGTAGCAAAAACATTCTAGTCCACTGCCTCTCCTCTCATTCTTCACACATGAAAAAAGCACTTATCAAAAATATGTATCGTACGGCTAAAAATGTGTGCACAGGAGAGGAGGAAAGGAAGGAATCGCGAAACTTGGCACGAAAAATTGCCATTTCCAATGGCTACGAAGTAGAAGCCACACGGGTTAGAGGAAAACGTTGGGTAGTTTCCCAAAATAATATTTCAGACGACAGTAGGATCGCCTTTAAGCTGCCCTTCATATCAAATGAAGTAAGTAACGCCATTAAAAAGTGCTTAAGAAAATGTGGTCTTGAAAATTATGTAACGATTGTTGACATCCCACTCAATACCCTACGCCGCCAGTTAGTTCGAAACCGTCTCTATGATCGTCTGTGCAGCTCAGAAAACTGTATGATCTGTCCTAACGGGAGAGACGGGAATTGCACTAGTTCTAGGTATAATATACTTGATCTCATGTAATGCATGCGGCGAGGAATATATCGGGAAACGGGTAGACCACTTTGTGTCCGCATAAAAGAACATCTAGATGGGAAAGCTAAAATCCGTTTAAACACCCCTCTAGGTACGCATAGGGCACAAAAGCACAACGGCGATGATTTTGAAGTGAATGTGCGGATCCTAGCGCAGGAATCAAAAACATCAACGCGCAAAACTCTTGAGGCGTTTTGGATAAATTCCAAAAATCCAAAGATAAACCGGTAGGACGAATGCCTCGCTATCACGCGTGACCTGGCGCCCTATTTCAAAATGATATTTTGACCCCAGGGCGTGTCTTGCTCGCGTGAGCTGCGTGTGGGCCAGTCCCGCACGTAACATCACGGTGGGTGGCCTTTCTGTTCAATATGGCGTCTATTTGAAAGTTTGATCTTCATTAATACTTTAACCTTCTTTTCCACCGAATAATAAAAAGTATTCTAACATAAAGTACGTCCAGACTCTGAGGAAGGCGAAGTCGCCGAAACGTCAGCCATCGTTCAATAACATCAAAAACAACGACAACGACAACGGCAACGAAGATCTGTACCAACCTCGCGTCAGCTTAAAAAGATCAGTTTATAAGATCACATAAATAAATGCTGAGATATTTGCAAAACTCCGGACCGCAGGTGTCTGTGGTGGAAAACGAACGCGCTATTGTCCCTTCCGGGGTTTAACGCGTTCACCACCACTCCACGCTAGTCCTTCGTTTCGCCTTTCTCTCAACTAGTTCTATCGATCTCTTTCCATCTGCAATCACTGGTCAACGGGATTGATTTAGGGAGCCCAAATCGGCATTAAACCCCGTAAACAGACTGAGAGACAGGCGAAACGAAGGACCCGCATGATGTGGTGGTGAACGCGTTACTCCCCGGAAAGGACAATAGCGCGTCCGTTCCCCTCCGCAGACACCTGAAGAGACGATGTTATTAGGAAATTAGAGTGAGGTGGATTTTCGATAGTGTGGTAATGACGAGATTGAAAGATTGCATGTACGTGTTGTAAATTAATTGCCTGAGCCTCAATGGTAATCACTTATCTAATCCATTTTTATTGTAAAGATTCCTATATATGCTTTGACAGATTCAGGTGAGTTTCATTTATTAGGTAATGTCTGCTAAAACATGGTCGCAGAAGGAGTCTGACGAAGGTAAATTGTAAAAGGAAACATAATTTTCATTGTGTGCATGTGTCGACTCATCGCAGTAGTCTGCTTCATCGTTGTGGCATCGTGCTGTTCTCAGTTTTCCAATTAGGAACGGGTTCATCCTCACAGCATGGAACAGTCATAGTTGTAGAGGTTGGTATTTTCAAGTGGGAAATCCACGAAAGCGCAAACGATCGCCAGAAATCTGTGCGTATTTGAAGAAACTTTTTCGCAAAGCGCCAAACCTTCCACCGTTTCACAAGTGCTTGTGGTGAAGGTCTGGGTGCGCTTAAGCGCTTATTATCTCGAAACCTAAGAAAAAACCAGTTCTAGACAGTGCTCAAAAACCCAGTGATAGGCCTTGGGTTGTGGCACACAAACTGATCGCCTGCATAGTCGACGGTGATAAGCGCAGTCAAAAATCGAGGAATTGGTTTCCTCATATTATGGGAGAGCGTAAGCAGAAAGGAATGAGCGGCTTTGGGAGCTTTCAAGAGCATCGAGGAAGTAGTGAGAAGAACAAAGAAAACCCGACTCCATGCCTACGTTTTCGACTTAACGGTACTTCCTGCGTTAATTCATGCGTAAGGAACCTGCTCGCTGCTTAAGCAGGAAGAAGAACCACTTAGAGTTGTCGAACGCGCAGTTGAAAGGACGACGCTAGTAGTATCCCGTTTCACCCAGGTAAAGGAAAGGATCGTAAGCTCCGACTTGCTTCAACGATCAAAATCAAAGATACCTTTCTGTACGCCAAATAGTCAAGGATAAGATGGATCGGACACGCAATGCTTATGAACGACAACCGATGGACAACAGCCCTTAGTGAGTCGATTTCTCGGGGTGTCAAAAGCACTGCAGGAAGACCACCGACCCGGTGGTCAGAGTTCTTTACGAAAAGCCTAGAAGAAAGATATGATGCTCAACGAGTCCCCAGAGCGAGAAGAACCCACTGCACTACTCTTCCACGCGACAGGAAAAAATGGAAGATTTACTGGGATCCATTCGAGTCACTCGGCGATCAACGGAGCTACAGGTGATACAGGTGTTGGGAAAGCGTTCGATTTACGTATTTAAGCAATGTCAGCATTTTAGAAAACTTGTGATCGATTGTTTCGTAAAGCTGTCTTTCTTGTTTTCTGGTTTATTAATTATTGAGCGTAGGAAGGTAGTTAGTTAGGAGGACAACGTATTTGCTGTATTTGGTTACGATATTGAATATTCGGAGAACTGCTACCAAAACGTGACTTCTAGCTGAGTCAACGCAACGATACACACGAATTTCATTTTACAGAGTATCTGTTTGAAATAACCGTTTATTCTGTTGTGTCGATATCAGTGATAATGGTTGTTTTCTCCATCTATCTCATTGTTTACTTCATGAACATGGCGAGCCACGTAAGTTCTCTGTGCGATTTTTTGCCAGTAAATTCAAGAACCTCGCCAATGCAACTGGTTCTGAAGAATAATCCTGAGATTACCCAACCCCTTGTAGTTCTTAGAAATAACACCAATAAGACGTAGTACTTAAACGGTAAGACACAAAACTCGATAATGTGGAGATCGACTGCACTGATGGTTCCTAATGCCGACTTATCAAGTTTTCCAGGTTTCTTGACTGCACCACTGTTTATCACTTAGAATAAGAGCAACATGTTATCCTATTTAATTGGCAAAGTATCAACTTCTTAAATTCCATTCTTTGCAGGCTATGTATGACATATCAGAGTGCTATGTGCCATGTAGCAAGTTGTTTCTAGAAATACAACCGCTATCATGGTACACTCTTCAGGTGGCCGTCGTAGCCAACGCCTTTTCCATCACACCAGCTGAAGTACGATAATTCTTCTTCACCAATAGAGTAGACCATAAAATCTTCAGGTGGATGAATAACCTTCACAGCATTTACAATGTTAAAAATTTCTCTAAAAGAAACACAATGCGTTTTATTAAATGCAACACGTCTAAATCCGCAAACTAAGGAATCCGACACTAAGTGAGTCAATTTTGCAAGGGCGTGGTGATTAGGTTAGATCACTTCACTTTTAGAAGTAGCTAAATGCATATTTTTCGCTGTCAAGATGGTTTAATTGCTAGTTGCTGCGAAAACGAAGGCAATCAATCCCAAGGTACGAGCTAAGTACATCAATCTGTAGTCAAATGACGCAGCTTTAAGTTCAGCTTTCTTGGATAATAGAAAAACTGATCGAAATAAATCCGGACTAAGAAACTCATGACTTAAAATCCTTATAATTAATCCGCACCAGAGTTCTTATCTAGCTAGTAATACGCAAAGTGCAATTTCTGGTGTGAGTTCCTACCTGCGCACAAAATAGGTCGATTCATGTGCATTCATTCTCGTGACACGTTGCATAAAATTGACGCCTATAAGAAAGACTTGCACGAACCTAGGATTGAATAGTTACTACCTATACTCACTTTCCCAAACACCGATTTTTTCTACGTGGCGAATTTGAACCCCTTTGAAAAGAGATTTCTTGGTGAATTCATAACTGGAGAGTAGCCGTTTAAACCAAATGTAACCGTCTGCTTGGCCCTGAGCGAATTTGGTTCAAAGCTTTCTGCCTCTTTTGTTCCGGACTAAATTGCATTTTCTTCAAAATTACTTATATTCGTAAACATATGACTGAGATGTTTTGCATCTCCAAAATTGTCAAGTACGTTGATTTCACCAAAAAACTACATTCAAATGAGGGAGAAGAATGGAAGAGCAATTGAGTAGACCTCAAAAAAAATAAGCCTAACCTCGTTTAATCCTATACAGCATATCAGCCATCTCTCAATATATTCAATCCCTTAACATATCATGTTGAGCTACGCACAACTACCCTCTTTCTAGAAACGGGAACATCAAAGATCCTCAAGTGAACGGTGTAGTGTTATTTGCACCCTTGAGTGAATCCTTGTTCATTAGTAACTTTGGAATACGAGGAGAACAAAACGGGGCGTAACCGGAAACAATTAGAGTCGTATGATTACAACAGAGTGTAGATGCAATATAGCCGCGCAGTAACTAAATTTTATCAACAATGTTTAACGTTTTTGTTTTCTGCCTTCTATAATTTTCATGGCAGGTTACTAAGCGAAATACAACCACAACGTTGCTGAGATATTTGCAAAACTCTGGACCGCAGGTTACATTTGGTTCGATTTGCGCTCCCCAGATCAACCCCGCTGACGGGTGATTGCTGTGGCAAAAAGATCGATAGAAATAGCTGAGAGACGTGCGAAACAAAGGACCCGCATGGTGTGGTGGTGAACGCGTTACTCCCCGGAAAGGATAATAGCGCGTTCGTTCCCCACTATAGACACCTGCGGTCCAGAGTTTTGCAAATATCTCAGCAACGTTGTGGTTGTATTTCCCTTAGTAACCTGCCATGAAAATTATAGAAGGCAGAAAACAAAACGTTAAACATTGTGATTTCAACTACAGCCATAGCTT